>JASANG010000115.1:0-45437 GCA_030248215.1 Enoplolaimus lenunculus
CAACTTCACAACCAAAACCAATATCGTTGTGGTTTTCGGGTCGGATATATCGGTACACGTTAGAAGAAGAGTGGTTGAAAGTCAGCGAATTCAAGATCGGTCTACTATGGTAATTGATTAATGTTGGTTTTTCCACTGTTATATACCGGGTGTAATTATGTTTAGTGTCTCGTGATTTTGAGAACGGTGTTAATTGAATTAGTCACGCAGGTAATAGTAGTTGTTTAGACAATTAGGCTAAACTAATCTCAACAAATTACTAAGCGAAAGGAGTGTTTTTTTTTGTAATAATTGATTAACAGTAGGTTGAAAGTTGCTGTGAACTAGCTTATTATGCTCAATGCTAAGATGGGTTTCTGCTTAGCGTTGTTTTTCTCTACCTATTTTATACCAAATTCAGAGCGCGCAGGAACGATGTGTTGTTCCAAAAATTCTTTTTTTACAAGATCGTGGTTTTGGCACGCATTTTTCCAAGTGTCATTCACGCTGTCGCGCTCGTGTACAGTGAACTTCTGTTTCGAAATTCACTATTTTTTAAGAAACAAGTGCGTGCTGAATGTTTTGGTGCTTGCTTGCGTTTATCAGCTAAACATAGAGGTGCCTTGATATGGCTGCTCATATTGGCAGGTGACGTGCAGCTTAACCCAGGTCCTTTAGATTTGGCTCCATATACCAAGGCAGATCTAGAATTAGTTTTGAAGCTGCTGAATGAGACTGTTCCTGATTTTAAAATACCATCAACGATCACAAAAGATGAGTTGGTGACTCGTGTAAGCCAATACGGTGAGCGTATTGTGTCGATTTCGCCCCATCCGGTGACAAGGCCACCTTCCCAAAGCTTGGTTGCGCAGAATGCGGTTGAAGTCGGGCGAACGATTAAATTGCCAGATTTTTTTGAAAGCGATACCAGGACATGGTTTGAAACTGTTTACCAGATGCTTTCCTGGGAGCAGTGAAACAGTGCGTGAAAATAGCCTGCTCCGTGTTGTTCCTGTTTCTGCACTAAAGCAATGTGGCGCAGAGGTGTCGCTGGCATATGAACAGATAAAGTATCAGATTATTAAGCATTTTGATGATACAGAGGAACAAAAGTTGAAAGAAGATTGCTGAATGAGCAAATGCTCGGTGATCAAAAACCATCCTCTGCCTTACGTAATTTGAAACAGCTTGCGCCTAACAGTAAGGAGCTTGTGCGATTCAGATTTTTTGAGATGCTTCCAGCCGAAATTCGAGTAGTTCTGAGTACTTTTAGTAGTGACACTTCGTTGGAGATGCTCGCTGACGCGGCGGACAAGATGATTTGTCATTTACCCAAGACTTCGTCAACCGTTGCGGCTGTAGCAAGCTCATCGAACCTGGTTCGGAGTGAAGTTGACACTTTGAAAGATCAAATAGAGCAACTGACACAAGCAGTGCAAGCTATTTCCGTAGGCACAAAGGCAGGCCGCGGTAGGTCGGGTCACCGACAATTCCGGAACGGTAGCAGACGCAGCATTTCGAACAATCGACAGGGTTCTAGCAGGCCAAGAAGCCGCAGCAATGGTAGATTTAACTCTAATGGGAGGTTTTGCTACTACCATTTCAATTTCGGAACCCGGGCTCGTAAGTGCAACAGCCCTTGTGCGTGGGTAGTGCGCTCGGGAAACGGAAATCCTCCGGTGACGGTGCGGCAGTCACCGGAGTGAATTCGGTTCGTGTGGCCGCAAGCCCAGTAGGACGCTTTATTGCAGATACTGGGAGCGACTGCAGCTTGCTACCAAAACAGTTTGCTGCATTGGGTGCTTATACACCGTGTTCACCACACGACATACCTTCAATGAAAGCAGCAAATGGGACATCCATTCGACCGGTTTGGACCAAGTTATTAAGTTTTACAGTCGACGGTTTGAATAGAAAGTTTTCTTGGGAGTTTTGGATAGCTGATGTGGCAGATCCAATATTGGGCCGAGATTTTCTCAGTCACTACGAGTTGCTTGTTGATTGTTCGGCGAATAGAATGTTTGCGAAACCAGGCCCTACTCACTGCATTCGCTGCGTGTTTTCAAAATGTTCCGCGGTTGAGACTCTATTGGCTAAGTACTCAAAGCTGTTTCAACCTATTTCTGCGTCGGATGTTGTGACTCACCCGATCCAACACTTCATAACTCCTACGGCCCCCCCCCCCCAGTTTTTGCTAAACCGAGTCGTTTGTTTGGTGAGAAACTCAAGATCGCCCGTGATCACCTTGCCAAACTGGAGCAGCAGGGGGTTTTGTACAGAGGCGAGTCACCATGGGCTGCCCCGCTTCATATGGCACCAAAACGCGACGACGCTGAGCCTTGGCGTCCTTGTGGGGACTACAGGCAATTGAATCGCGTCACCATTGCTGACCGTTACCCAATGCCGAACATTTCTGACATAACGAATGAACTCCATGACACCCGAATTTTCTCTAAACTTGACCTAGTAAGTGCTTTCCATCAGATTCCAATTGCTGCTGTGGATCAGTGTAAAACAGCCATTACTACACCATTTGGTCTTTTTGTTTATCGGAGAATGCCATTCGGGTTGCGAAATGCAGCTCAAAGTTTTCAGCGGCTTATCGACATTGCCCTTCAGGACCTGCCATTCGCCAAGGCTTATATGGACGACATCTTGATAGCCAGTAGTACTGAACTCGATCATTTAGCGCACTTAGAAAACGTATTTCAGCGACTGGAAAAACATGGTTTGCGGTTAAAAGCCAAGAAATGTGTATACTTCCAACCAGTTGTTAGTTTCGTTGGAATTGAAGTTTCTAGCAACGGTATACGTCCTGTCCCAGCCAAGGTCGACGCCATCGACAAGATCGAGTTGCCCCAAAATGTAGCTGAGCTTAGAAGTTTTCTGGGGACAGCTGGGTTTTATCATCGGTTTGTGAAAAACTTTTCGGACATTTCCGCTCCGCTGTCTTCTTTGACATGTGGTCATAAAGGTAAGAGTACAGCAGCTATTAAGTTATCGAAAGAAGCTATCGAAGCGTTCCATAGCATTAAAAAAGCCTTAAAAAGCGCAGACACTTTGAGTTTTCCGACCCTAGCGCTAGTATTGAATTGACAACAGATGCGTCTTCGAGAGCAGTCGGTGCTGTCCTTCACCAGGTGGTGAACTTTCGTAGGCAACCGCTTGCTTTCTTTTCCCGGAAATTAACAAAACTTGAATCCGGAAAGTCAGCTTTCGATCGCGAATTACTAGCGATATATCTCAGTTTGAAGCACTTCAGCTGGTTGCTAGGGTTGCAGTTTAAGATTTTGACTGATCACAAACCACTATTACATGCACTTCAGATGAAAGCGCCGACTCCACAGCAATCTCGATGGTTGTCGTATATTTCTGAGTTTAATTGTTCAATTGAACATGTTTCAGGCGCCCATAACGTGGTCGCTGATAATTTGTCACGTTACGTTGGCACCGTCAATATTGATCTTCATCGGTCAATTGTTGAAGCCCAGAAGGACGATGCAGAATTACAGAGTTTTTTGATTCTACAAAGTCGATCGTAGTTGAGCGCACCATCGACGGAATGTCTTTCAAGTGCGATCGGTTGTTTCGGCCATTCGTCCCGAAAAAGTTGAGGTTCCACCTGTTCCAACAAATTCATGGGTTGTCACACCCAGGACCTCGCGGTACTTTGCGAATGGTTAAGAATGATTATATTTGGCTTGGAATCGGGAAGGACGTTTCGTTGTGGGTCAAACATTGTGAAACTTGTCAAAAATCTAAAATTACCCGTCATACCAAATCGGCGGTAGGGCAAATTCCCACTTCAGGTCGATTTCATACTGTCCACATTGACCTGGTGGGACCGTTGCCACCTTCTTGCGGTTATCGACATTTGGTTACTATGATCGATCGCTTTACACGATGGAGCGAGGTGGTACCAGTGACTGATATTTCGACTGAGTCGGTCGTCCGCGCGTTTCTCCATGGCTGGGTTAGCCGTTTCGGCGTTCCGCGTACAGTTATTTCCGATCGTGGCGTCCAATTTGAGTCCTGTGTATGGAATTTGCTGATGAGTCGCCTCGGGATTTTACGTAAACGCACTACTGCTTATCACCCTGCGTCTAACGGTGCAGTGGAGCGCTTCCATCGTACTCTAAAAAACTCACTTCGAGCGACGTGTGTGTCGTCAGAATGGTTTAACGCGCTTCCGTTAGTCTTGCTTGGTCTCAGGTCAACCATTAATGAACACGGTTTCAGTCCTACGCAGTTGGTATTCGGTTCAAGTGTTGAACTACCAGTTGACTTCTTTATCGGGACTGAACCGTCGCAGAAGGTACCAACTACAGAATTTCTCGACCAATTATATGCCAAAATTCGTGAGTTTCCAGCTCCACAGCGTGAGCATCGCGCAGCCGTGTTTGTTCCGAAAGATCTTTCTCAATGCATACACGCATGGGTGCGACATCACTCACCAAAGTCATCGCTGAGTAGTCGTTACTCTGGCCCGTTTCGGATTGTTGAAAGGGATGACAAAACAGTAACTCTGAATCTAGATGGTCGAATAGATAAGCTATCTATTGACAGAGTGAAACCAGCATATTTGCAAGCCGAGTTGCAAACAATGAAACCGCTTGCTCATTCCGAACAAGTCATTGAACGAACAGAGACGGCCCGCAAGGAGTCAACTTCGGAGGGCTCTAGTCGCCCTTGGCCGTTAGACTCAGTTGTTTTGGCCAAGTTCCCAGGCTATCCACCTTGGCCGGCAGTGGTCGTGAACCCAATTGAAAGCCCGCTGAAGCGTGTAGCGCCGAGTAAATCAGATGTTGCGGTTCGTTTTTTAGCACCCAAAAGTTTGCTTTCGTCCCATTTAGCAATGTTAGTAAATTCCAGCCGTTGCAAACCACGCATCGTGGACTTAGTCGCGCCAGTGCACAGGCTGAAAGTTGCTTGATGGGTCAGAAAACTTATCATACAGGGCAGAAGAAGAATAAGTCGATAGTAAAAAGTGTTTCTTTTTCGCTACCACCCTAGCACTGGTGTCACCCGATGGTATCGAGGCGTTCGTAGTAGATCCAGTCGTGGTGATACTAGTGGTGGGGTTTTTGTGGTGCTTTGTTTTTTTAATGATTTTAGGCTGTATGCAAGTACCTGGGGCCAAGCCATCCAGTCTCGCACTTGTATCCTACTACCATCAATATTTTCGATTTTTCATGGTCAACAGTAAAACAGTTGTACCAATATTCAAACGCTACTCTTGGACAAGATGTGAGTTCTGCAGCGCAAATAAGGTCTGAAACTGACGGCAAAAAACAGAAAAAGCTAAGCAAGCAAATTTTCAATAGTCACCCTTTTTGGTGGAACCTAGTAAAGCGAGAAATTATGTTACGGTTGGATTATGAAAAATTTACACAAAACGACGAGTTATTGAGCTTTTTGCTTGACACTGGTTTCCGTTCTTTGGTTGAAAACAACCCTTTTGATTCATTTTTGGGCCTCCGCGTAACGAAGCAGGCAAAATTCTTATGTCTATGCGCGAATATTTTCGAGGAAACACTCGTGCGTTGCCTGATTTGCTCGTTATTGGCGACTCATTGATTAAAAGTCTGAACGCTAAAAGTATAAGTCAAAGGATTATGCGAAATGTGCACATAGTAGCGCTTCCAGGTGTAAAATTGCAATATGTAGTGCAACTTGTTCAGTGGCTTACCGGTAGCTATGCAAAGGATATCATAGTTTTAGCCGGTACAAATAATCTTGGTGGTAAAGACGGAAAAGCCAAATTTGGCCCTGTGAAACTGTTTGCGGTAGCTAAAGCATTCATGCAAGTATTTCACAAGAGTTATCCAAAAACAAAACTTCATTTTGCTTGTATTCTCAACAGAGCGTCCAGTGCAAATATAAGAGTAAACACTCATATTCAACGTTTTAATGAAATGCTTATAAAAGCATCCGAGCGTACTGAACTGCCGCCTAATGTCATGCATATGGTGATCGGTTATTTTCCTGACAATTATTTTGTAGATGGTTTACATTTGACACATGAAGGAGTATCTGTGCTTGAAGCACGTGTCATCACTCATATCACATCATTGACTTGACATTTTTTATTGTTAAACATGTTACGTTTTGTTTTGTACTCATGTCATTATAATTTGTTCTCTTTCATTACTGTTATACTGATAACGAGCTAGTTATTCCTCAATATGCTCCGCTATTCGCTATGGTGGTAGTGTAACGTCAATACTTCCGCCTGCCGTTAACTGCTAATTTGCATATATCGGTGTAGCTTGTGGCAAGGCAACTAATGGTTGATGTAAAGATATGGAAGCAATAGCTATGCTCACGTTATCAGTACTTCTCTGCCAATTGCTGTGTGGTATTCGTATTAGTTGTATTCGGGCAGCTTACATCAGCCGCTGCCTTTTATATTGCTTCGCTAATAAATCATCATCTGTTGTCGACAGTTTGCACTGGCAATAACATTTCAACGACATTAACATGTCATTCAATACACTTGCAGATGTCTAATGTGTACACTATGCAATTGAGAGAAATTAACAGCGTTGTCGTAGTTGTTTATCTGTCCTTTTTCCCCTTGGTAGATAACGACATTAACATGTCATTCAATACACTTGCAGATGTCTAATGTGCACACTATGAAATTGAGAGAAATTAACAGCGTTGTCGTAGTTGTTTATCTGTCCTTTTTCCCCTTGGTAGATAACGACATTAACATGTCATTCAATACACTTGCAGATGTCTAATGTGCACACTATGAAATTGAGAGAAATTAACAGCGTTGTCGTAGTTGTTTATCTGTCCTTTTTCCCCTTGGTAGATAACGACATTAACATGTCATTCAATACACTTGCAGATGTCTAATGTGCACACTATGAAATTGAGAGAAATTAACAGCGTTGGTGAGTGCATTATACAACAGCGTGCAACTCTTGGGTTTCCGCATGGTACAAAATGTACCACCGAGCGTTGCGTTTCCCACCGAAAAATTCTTGATTTGCAATTGGGAAGGCCTGAAATTGGATTTTGGGGCCGTAAATTTTTTCTGTAACTTAAATTAGCTTCATCGTGTGTTCCTCAAATTATTAGCGGTAAGAGTGGTTTGTTTAGTTTTGCTATCTAAATTAAGCCTGCACTGTGCTAAAGAATATTTTCCAGCGGGAAGTAATTGATCTTCAGAGGATAATTTTAGTACAGTGCTGTGTAAAAATAACCGGGGGTCATTTATTTGGAAGGGAGGGGGGAATTATTTATGTGACACCGGTACTGCCAGCTATATGTGCAGTATTATGCTGGCGCTATACTCGCCGCGCGCAGTAACGCATCACGTAAAAAATAATTTTTATAAAACATGCAAAGCAGCGCAGAGCCGGACGGAAACCGCGCAATGCCTCGCAACACGTAATACTATAGAACAGGCCTTAATCAGCATTTGACGATATACCTTAACCCTTAATCAGCATTTGACGATATGCCTTATCCTGTTATAAGTAGTGAGCGTCTTTAACATTTTGCTTCGACTGCATTTCTAGACAAATGAAGAAGGTCAAATTTTGATACTCTGATGTAAAAATGAAAAAATTGAAGCAAACTGACAACGCGCGCTGTGGATACCTTTATTTTTTACAAATAATGTACCTATTTGCATCTCATATCTGTACAAGTGATCATCCACTCTTGGTGGAACCAATCCAAACACTTTTCATTAGCACACAACCATGAACATTTTTTGTAATCTTGACAACTTTTTAGCTGACGCATGGTTTAAAGCCTACATTGGTATACCATAAAAAAACTTTGAAAAATATATACCAATCGTTTCCCACAGCGACATTTGTTTGTCCATTGCTAAACACAACTATCATAAAGAATTTCCGTGTAAAAATTATAACCCTAAAATCTCCGCATGGCATGCATTGAAATTTATGGTCGGGGTCGCATCCCATATTTTGGGCTGACTACGAAAGTGCACATGGGCGTCGGCATGTACATGCAAAGGGATGCAACTGCACCCTCCCTGCGGTTCTTATGCAATTTTTATACACAGTTATGAAGAGCAGTAAATAATGCTTGCTGCCAAAGTATTGCCATATAAACAATCGACCTGAACATTACTATCCAATGTACAATGTTCTGGCGGAGCTCATGGACCAGCATTATACATACATATACATATATCACACAGTTTGATAAAAATCTAAAAAAACAAACCAATCTGAAACTTACAATAGGAATCCGCAATAACCGCCGTAAATCGGTCATATTTGTATGCGGTACATTGTTCAAGGTGACCGCGTCGGCATATATTTGGTCCACAAGCGACATATCCGAACGATAGTCTGCTGATTCGTAGCTTGATACGCTTTTATCACCAGAATCGCTATAACAACAATTTTGCAAATTAACAAACCGTAATTAATGCTACAAAACAGTAAAGTATGGAAAGCGGCTATTGTACGCTTCCCCCACGGCCTAGACTTAAACTAACGCTTAGGCTTAAGATTAGGTTTCGGAAAAGGCTTAATGTAATAAGCCGAAGCGTAAACCTTTGCTAAGCCTTTACATAAACGTATATAAGCCTATTCCTAGTCAAGACAGAGCCTTAACCTTAAATGATAGAACAATGGTACAAAAACCAGCAAAGCAAAACTAATAATTCTTTCAATATATTAAGAGAAGTTGCAGTCTGGGTACGACCAAATATTATCTACGCGTCACCGGAATGTATATACGATATATTTAGTTAAAATGAAGTGTTAACATGGATGTCAGATTCCAGTTTCCGTGTAAAATGTAAATAATGTGCTAAAAACGCAATCGCAACAAAATATTTAACATATCTTCAAAAAGCAACGTTGTGATATTCGGACCACAACAATATATACGCAGTATCCGGTAGGTTGCTTACACTAAAATACCGCAGCCGGATATGGAACTCTGTTCTTATCCCTTACACAAATCTTCGCCTAATTGGACATCAGAGTATCAACAGCATTAAAAATTATGTTAAAGAATTTTTCACAAACTATTTAACAAGTGCAGAATTACTGAAAATTACAAGCAACCAAATTTGGGGACATTTGAAAGTAAAAAACAACGTCGAAGTGGCCATCAAGAATACAACTGTTACTACAACTAAATTTGAAGAGGGTCGACGTTGACGTAAATATCTCACATTTGTACCCCAATATTCCTTAATGGATTCGAAAATTTGTGATACAATCAAAAATTTTGCATGAATCAGATTGGTTTGAATGGTCGGTTGTCTGCTTTCAAACGCCATAATGAAAACCGAGCGCAGCCCGGCCCCGTAGCCATAAGTGGTTATTGGGGTCTTATCCCCCTAGAAAAATTGCGTCAATGTCAAGTTTTAGCCTTGCTTCTAAGTTTTTTTGCTTCGTTGCACGTTGAGTTGGCTAAAAGCTTTCAACAGTAATTCCTGCGCATTCATTTCTGAGTCACCATGTTTCAAATTTACACAACGATTACGGTAATCTAAAAATCTACGCCAATATCATCAGTTTCGAAAAGAAAAAAGCCCAAAAAGTAAAAACATTTTTATTGATCGTAATGTATCATGCATGTAGATGACTTCAGTTAGTTGCATGCCAACATATCCGACATCATATGAATGATCTAAACTTAATTTACGTAAACTTTTGGGTCATGCATAGCCGAAACTTGTAAAAAAATTTTACCTTATATAACTCGTAAATAGCTATTATGGCTGGGCTTCCGAAATCTTACTTAAGTATTTAATTAAGTTTCTACTAAAGTAATTACTTAATTTGACGACTTAAGTAAATACTTAAATTTCGAGCCAAATCGAATTAACGCCAAATGTCAGCCATTGTCATATCAAGAAAGTATCGGTTTTGCATCATATTAAAAAGGCACCGTGAGTCTACAGTTTTAATTGGACTAAGGTTAGTATGCCTGAACGGTAAATTTGTAATCTATCAAACTTAATCAGCGACTTAAGTATTTACTTAACTTAAGTACGCTTTTAAAAACGACAAAATCGTTAATTACTTAGCAAGTACTTAAGTACTTAGTCGTACATAAGTAGGGTTTCGGAAACCCAGCCAATATTATATAAAATTAAAAATTCAGTTTAACTTCCGGCCAAATGAAAACACAAAAATATCATTCAGCTGCGGTAGCGTTCGACATCCGCTTGTTGTCTCCATACGACTAATGAGCACAGGATATCCGGCTGATATATAAACAATGTTTCTATCCGCATATAATCCGTTAGGCCAATGGGATTGAAACAGCTAATCAAAGCATGTACATCTATAAAAGATAGAAATCTTGCCTTTTCAACCTTTTCAAAAAATTCAAATTTTACAAACCAACTTACGACAGTATCAGCTTCAGCATAGGTTCCTGCGTAGAGTCGTTTACCACACGCATATAGCGTGTTTGTTAGCAAATAATAACACAAAGCGAATAGAATTGTAGTAAGTGTGTGGCACACCGACCCTTGTATCCGACTTCCGTTTTAGGTACAGACAAAAATTATTCTCGTCCAAGACCGACAAATAAGCCGCACGGATATTTTCTCGTACTGACTGAAGATAAAGTTCGAAAATCCTATTTAGCTGATGCTTTGATTCGACCAATCCGCCGCAGTAGGAACACAGTATCCAATCAATTCAACTAGTACACTGTTTAAAGCACTCAATTGGATCATCACTTGACCCTTAACACAATTTGCGGATTCTTACTGTATTATTTTTGCAGTTTCGTTAAACATCTTTTCAATTTATGATTGGATATCAAGCGATACTTATAAATCAATCAAACGTATCAAACAGCTAAAATAAATTCGTGTGATAGAATTTGAACAACGAATTGGAATCTACAATTCGTGCACCGACAACTTGAAGCCCGGCATTTGTCGACCCCGAGCTCTTGTCGCCTCAACATATCATCGATCAGACACTTAAGCATAAACTTGGACACAGATTATCGGCTCGATGAGTAGTCGCACCTACTGGCAGGCGACAAGTTATCCAGTTGACGATGAGCTGCTTTCGACGAAGTGTCGTGTTGAATACTAAGGCCTTAAACCTAGCCAATATCCTGTAAAAACAACTGACCGATTTTAACTGGTCAAACAATGAGAAATATAAATTCTATTTGGAACTTTGATTGATATGCAAGATTTACACATACTGAGGAAGAATATAGGGTACTTTTTTACATTTCCCCACAAAAGAAAACTTTCTCCCACCCCACATAGAAAAATTTTCGTGATGGGCTTTCAACAGCTGCCGCCCCGCTAAACCCTACGCAAGTTAAGGGGACCATCAGCCGGACAACGGCTGTCGCTCTCGGCTTCCTCCACACTAAGCAGTTAATTATTGGAACACTTGAGTTTCTTTAACGAAGTAATTTTAGACTGTTTTTGGCGTTTTAGTATGAGAACCGTTTAGTGGGAGAGCCTTGAGGAGGGGGGTTAAGCTCCATCGTGAATAGGGCCACTTGAAATTGAAGGTGAGTTCCGAGGGTGGCTGCAGAAGCAAAAAAGACTGAAAAGAATCAAGATATCCGTTAAATAATTCTGCTTTGTCTGCAGCATATGCTTATAACATCAAATGTTCACCGTCACTGGTTCACCCACAAATATGTGTACTCGAAAATATAGGCCCCTTAGATATTACCAAAACCACAATAATTACAAGTAAATAATAATAATAATAGCACTAAAGAGGTATCTTAACAGTGAACACAAAACAAAAATTACCACAATTTCCAAATTATGTTTCTTATAATAGCTGCCAATGGCAATTTTTCTACGTATTCTAGCTCCAACCAACCTGATATCTATGTACACATATATGCCTAGGCTGTAAAGTAATTATCTTTCGTCAATTCCTTTTCGTTTTGCACTAAAACAACTGTAGAAACTCAGTAAGTCAGCATACAACCAGCTGAAATACTAACACTGTGGGGGGGTTTGATTGGCAATACATTTCATATCGAATCGCTAGAAATACTTTTCATACGCTATCAATCAAAATTTAATTTTTAGTACTGGCTAAAATATACAACCGAAACAGAAGCAACAACAACAACAACAACAGTAAAACTACAACAAATTAAACAAGCGATTGTACATTTTTGACAAAACAGGTCACATAAAACTTGACCAACTTTGCACAATAAAAATAAAAAGTCATACAAAAAACTAGCAGCAACCAGTAGTACCGTTCCATACAGCAACTACCGCATCATAATACCAGACGTATTAAACGTACATTTAGAAAGTACCCTGTTGCTAGGAGACCCCGTTTGCAGAATTATATCCATTATGTACGTACATACCAAAAAAGTCAACAATCCAGCGTACTGCCGAAACAATGAACAAAAACACAAAATGAACACGTTATCAGCTAACTAAAAATCGACCCAGAAACATCGTTTTAAACGGCGTGTGTGCCTGGTCATGACTTACTGTCTCTTCCGACGCTCTGTTGCCACCAACCGCGTAGGACGATCATGAATTTCATTCAAGCCTTCAGTCCACGACGCATGAATTAAACCGGCGGCAGGAACAAAATCAAACTTTTTCACAACCGCACTACCGCGTAAATTCCGCTCACTTCGCCACACCATTTCCCACGGTGTGCTATGACGGCGGCGAGCGAGCAGTTTTAATTAATATTTAGACAACGTTAAACAAAATTTTGATGCACTGCAACTACAATTTGCTTATAAGTTCGTTGAGAGACCAAATTCGTCACTTAGTAAGCTAAGAACGATCCCAAGTGTACATTTACTAAATTTTATCAGCCTCGCTCAAAATTCAGCTAATTCATCAAATTTCACACGATTCCATTTGACTGATTTTTGTCACGAGTTTTTCAGTAGCCTTGGCCGAACTCATGCTGACCGTCAACAGTATTATATCGAATGGAGTCACGCAACCACTGGAGGATCCAGAGAAGAGGCGGGGGGTGCCCCAGAAATTTTTACTTTTGTAAAACGCAAATTGTATTTGGCTTCTCACTCTCTTCCCTCGTGATATTTCTTTCACTATACAGTAATCGTAACCTTATCACAAAATTTTTATTGAGCGAAGCGAAATTCCGAGCTAAGCTCCGAGTTTCGCGAAGCGTTTTATGTTTTGTACTCGGGTTTCGAAAGATGGATGTCCGTCCGTCCGTATGTCTGTTCGTCCGAAAAGAATCTCAGGAAACACGGAACCGATTTTGTTAAACTTTTTTTGTTTGACGCTTATTATCCTAGGGGTGTCGCATTAGGGTTTTAAAATTTTAAGCTGCTTATTAGCTACAGGCTAATTTGCATAACTTGTTAAGCCGAAATTACGACTTTTTACTGTATTTCACTTATTATTATGGTTACAAAGGTATTAAGAGTCCGTAAACTGATATAGTCCAAAAACAATAAAAAAAATGCGAAAACACAACAACCACTTAAATACCACCAATTATTCTTTCGACCAAAA
The DNA here is from genome assembly GCA_030248215.1 of Enoplolaimus lenunculus. Taxonomy (NCBI): domain Eukaryota; kingdom Metazoa; phylum Nematoda; class Enoplea; order Enoplida; family Thoracostomopsidae; genus Enoplolaimus; species Enoplolaimus lenunculus. The sequence continues at coordinate 13,457 of JASANG010000115.1, forward strand.
CCAAAAAAAAGACCCAAAAAGCCCAAAAAAAAACAACACCAAAAAAAACTACTTCAAAAAACAATCAACAGTTCGGAACCGATTAGCAAGGGGGTACCCTCTGGACACGCGAAATAAATATCAGTCAGGTTCCCCTCTTATTCGGGACACTACAGAACACGAACCTAGTGGTCACTACAGTACGCGAACCTAGTAGTCACAATAGTACACGAGCCAAGTTTCCTTGGGCAGAGTGTAATTTTTGAAACCAAAATCGACCATCGGCTTCAGAGTCTTCCGGTGGGAACTTTGTAATTAGTGTAAAGAATCAGAAACTGCTGAAAACCTCACCATTCACTGTGAGGCCCCAGTCTTATTTCAACAACTGTAAATATGGTTACATGACACGCAGGTTTCAAATGACAGAACAGGGGGTGACTGGCTGCTGACCACACGGTTATCTGCTACGGATATGTGAAGCGGCCATAGATTTTACAAACGAGCACTACAGGAGGGTACAAATGCTGAACCAAAGACAAGTTTCAGTTACACTATAACTGTAAAGTACACATGATCAGTCGCGAATCCATTACTTTCCAAAAAGAGGGGCACAGGAAATATGATAGTGAAAAAAACTCGCGAGCGAAACGAGCAAGAAACCGGACTGTTTTAAGAAATAACAATAAACAGCAGCGGCATGGCGAATCCAGAAATTTCTGACGGGAGGCTGTGCAATACATAATGGTGGAAGAAGTTCGCAAGTAAAGCGATCGAGAAGCCGGACTCCATTTTATTGTTAACCTTTAATACAAAATGTTTGTTTTGATCCCTGATGATATTTCTAGGCTGCGGTGCCCCCTTGGATCCGCCATTGCAAATGATGACAAGTAGTGATGAATTTACATCTTAAAAACAGGGCACCACTAGATATCCAGTTCCGGTGCAATATCCGGAAAAAAACCGATATTTTTATCCGGTTTCGGCATCCATTATAAACCTACCGAATATCGGATGTTTACGGTGGCGGTCCCGAATACAATAAAACTGCTTTGAACAATTCGAATTATCAACATCCTGCTGCGATTACCTTTCCGGGCAAGTAGAACTTTTAAGATTTTCAGTACTAAAATAGAGCGAAAAATCCAAGCTAACGAATAGTTTAATTCAATAAACTATACTTTTGCGCGACTCAATTACTTTCAACAGTGCTCAGATTTACATGCTATATCCGGTTAATATCCAATTACGGTTCGGTTCGGTTAAAAATTCTGTATTCGGTTCCGGTTCCGTTAAAAAATTCAGCGTCTGATTCCGGTTCCGATAGCCGGTAAATTAATATCCGGTCGCACCCTGCTTTTTAGCTACATCTTTACGTATTACAAAATACAGCACAAAATTTTTTATACCTAAATCAAAATTCTCTGGTACAAGTTTTTTTACTGACGTTCGATTGACGCATACGGTACTCACGAAACACGCCAGTCTCAAAGTTCGTATCGCTTAGCTCCGAGAGCGCTAACAGAAAACTATAGACTGTAACCTTAAAAACGACCTAATCTATCATTCAAATCGCTTAAAATGGGCACAAGACATGGTTCTTTCGTACTACCAACATTGCGCTTTTCTAACATATGGTCAAATTCAACTCTTACTGGCTCGCAGTTTTGTGCACCATGCGTCATTTTGAAATTAGGCACGATACGTAATAATTGCACAACGATTAAATCGACCAGTCCTCAACTATTTATGCTTCTAATACCGATATCAAAATGGTCAAAGATAAGGTGAAAAATATTACCACCTGAGCGATAAGCTAAGCATACACGCGTTCGCAGCATTTACAGCTTCGCGCACGATTTACTATGATTCGCAAATTGCAATTCTGTAATTATGCCGTTCGAAAGGCATTTTCAAAAAAAAGATCAAAAATATATATGTATGAAAAAGAATATATAAGGATATACCATAAACCGACAATAGTTTCGAATTGCAAATTTTAAAATTGCTTTTGACAAAGAGATTTCGGTGATAAAGAGATAGCAGCGCAATATAATGTACAACAGGTATAATTGTGGTTTAATATTTTCAAAAAATAATGACCTGAAACAGAAGCAGTCGCCGCCATGGCAACTAATCATTCACAATGCGACGCAGTTTCTTTGTCAATTACTCCTGCGTTATAAAAATACTGTGACAAAACGCGTCAAAAATGAAAACGATTTCTTTTTCATGCTTTAAAGCAATATAGGGTATATATCATAGTCCATCAAAATTGTAATCATAAGTTTATACTCTAACATCGAAATTTAAAGAAAAAAACCTGTCCACCTAGAATAACTATTATTTACAAAACCAACTCGGGCATCTGCAAATTTGAACATATGCAGTTGAGGTATGTAAGCCAAGCTAGATTAAAACGAAAAATGAGCTAAATGTTGCAGTTTATCATCTCATAACTGACAGGCTCGAACGTAACACACAGCCCGTAGAAAAGGGAGTTTCACGGCTCAATATCCCGTTTGGAATTTTCGCTGAAGAATTTTTAACCATTTTTCAGTTACACAATAAAACCTCTTCAATATTTTGATAGCACGTTACGCCTTCCATTTTTTTTCAAAATCCAAGCTACGCTAATGGTTACACAAAACGACACCAACAACTGGTAAGTAATACATATGTTGTAATGAAATTGCTATCCATGCAGCATAGGTTAATATTAAAATAAAAATCTCGAATTAGTAAACTTAAACAATTTTCGTTTATAGACAAACTTTAGTCTTGACCAATGACAACGTGAAATAATTATTAGTGTATTGGAACTATGTACCAACACCGAAGCATATTGTTGATTGAAGTTATCAATGAGTTGTTAAAAAAACAAACAAAGCTATTGAACCACCCGACGACTACGAAATTCATCTAATTCACAGCTGTCCCCACAACGGTCAAGAGGGCCAACTGAACATCTCTCAAAAATTCTGTTTGATCTTCAACGCCTTTTCATACGATACTGTTCGAATAACAACACAAACAACGTCTTGCATAAAAACGCTAAATTTATTTTGACTACTCAAAACTTGTTATCTTACGTGTCTATTACCAATTCCTAGGTACATGGGTAACGTTTATCCATTCTATAAAATTTCAAAGCCGTTTTGCGTTCCCACTAACAAAGTTGCTAAAAGCCACTGAACAAATATCACAATGGGAGTTGACTCATAACCCCCCATGTGATTTTCGTCAACGACGGCACGGCCCCATGATCTTTTAGCTACGCTACGCCCACACCTACTAACCGAAACAGCCATCTTACCCAGAATAAGATCCAACAATACTTCCGGCTCCTACACCTGGCACAGCGCCACTGGCGATAAACCCAGCGGAACCGGCTGTTGAGACTCCGTTCGCAGTGTTGTTATAAATTGACGGCAACTGAACAATTGTCGACTGTCGACGTGGCGACGCAACAAAACTTGACTCAATCGCAGGTGATGCACGAGGTGCAATTGCAGTTGACGTACGTGGCGAACGATCCACGATTAAAAAGTTTGATTCAAAATCAATATCAGTTATATTAGTTGGAGTTGCTGTCGTTGTTGTTCGAGCTGGTGCTATATTTGTTGCCAAGGACGCTCGATGAGGTACACCAGGTGCGATCGGCGTTGTTGTCACTGATACTCGACTGTGAGATGATCCGGCAAGTTCGCCGGTTGAATTTGTTTTCATAGCAGGAATCACGCGAATTTAATTGGTTTATCCAATAATGGTCGAAACATGATTGGACGACATTATTACCGCATGATACATTTACTACGAACGCTGGATAATACTTCGCTTTTTGTTCAAATAAAAATAGACGGTATGAATCGTTTGATAACACATTCACTGTTAGTAATCGCAAAAATAACTGATTTCCAACATAATCAATTATAGCTGAAGTTGATTTAGCCAAATGACTTAAGTTATCCACAAAATTACCACACAGTTTAAATAAAATATTACTAGTAGCCATTCGAGAACTGAACGCTGAAGCACAAAAACAGACATTTGGATTTAAGCTGTAGTATTGCGAATTCGAACAATTAAGAAGCCAGTCCGAAATTGTGACGGTTAAACGTGTAAAACGGCCATACGTATTAGCATTATTCTGCTGGTGTTGTTGTTGTTGTTGTTGTTGTTGTGGTGGTGGTAGTTGTTGTTGTAGTTGCTGTTGTTGCAGTTCATTTTGTTGTGCAAAGCGAAAATTGTTCGAAAACTTATACGTACTGGATATAGAACAAAGACTAAAACGCGTCAAAACCCGACGGGGTGAACAAGCCAAACCAATACGCATTGTTCGGACAAAGCTCATGGTGTGTTGAACGAATTAAGTGGATAAAAGTACATGACTGTCTGCAGTTCAACTACCTTTTCTTCAATTGTGTCACAGTCTACTACTTTGCTGTATAATAAATCCGTCCGCGTAAAAAATATTTGACTCTGACACGTACGTATATTACATTTGCGAATACAGTTTTTGACCCATGGTCAAGATTTAATTTAAAATTAAATAAAATTTACGCTAGAAAACAAATCGCAAGCTTGTGACATTGACAGTTCAAAATAACTGTAAATCAATACGCAATTTGCCGAACGCCGGATAGATATGGTTCGCCAAATCCAACTTATTAAAATCAAATTAAGCTTGTTAATATTGCCAAAAAGTTACAATTCAAATCTATTAACAAAAGTGAACCTTCCTTTCGTACCCTTAAAAAATTTAATAAATGATTTTTGAAAAATAAGAAAATATTTACCTCATCAAAAATCAAAAAATAAGTTTAAAACATCCCCTATATCCCACTACACCACATTGGGTTTCATTATACAAAGCCAATTTTCACAGTTCGAAAATATAAGAAAACGATAAAAAATACCTTGTATTACTTACCCATTCAACGAAAATACTTGAGAAACTGTGTGGTGGTGTATATATGTATTAACTGGAAAATAATTATGTACTTAACACTTCTCGTGCCGGGATAATGCACAAAACATAATTATGCGTTATATATAACTATAAACGACGTGAAAATATTTTTCAATGTTATGGCTACGACTTAAGGCTAATCGAAATTAGGCTTATACTTTACTTGCTAAAATAAACAAGACTAAATCGGTTTACGCGTAGACTTAGGTTTATGGTTCGACTTAGGTTTAACCTTCAGACATGTATAGGTTTCCATGGATTTATTAGTTTTGCCGTTGTTCCTTCTCACGGGTTTATTTACTCTAGTGGTAAATTGAATTTAGTAGCAGAGGGGGGGCTTAACAATTAACATCTAAAATTTCAACTAATTTCTTATAAAACATATGCGGTCATTTTCAGCTTGACCACATAGACATTTTATGACTCTACATTCGAAGTAGACAGCATTTAGCGTTTAGAATAAAAAAACGTAAAACCGCAATACGACTATAATAACTAAACGTGATTTGCCCATAACTATAACCACGAAAAATGGTGTAATAAAATCAAAACAAACAATGCGTGAACATGCAGACCGAGGTGCGTTGCGTATCAAAACGGTAAAATGACTAATTCAACGCTACGACCATTAAAGTTTCTCAGCATGAAAGCTAAATAGGCAACAGAACAAAAAAACTGATTTTACACAGTAAGACTGTCGCTACACTCAGCAGAAAATAAAACCATGCAGTAACCATTTGCATCATAGCGCGTTGCAGGATTTTGCACAAGACGGGTTACGAAGAAATTTAAGTTTGCTCCTATCTTCTTATTGGTCGTATTTGACACCGTTTTAAATATACTTCTCTGTCCATTATCAATGAAGTTACAATGCCAGCAACCTGCCGCCTCCCTGTTTTCGCCCCCCCCCCTCTTCAGACACATACTACTAACTGAACCGTTTGAAAAAACAACATCACTCCCGGATTCTGTTATCTCAGCTCCTAATTCAAGTTCGCTTCAAAACTTGAGACTGACCATGAACATTGAACAAACATTTAAACATTTTCGCTCTGACAAACCCACTGAACCAAACAGTAATAAATTTCCGGTTTTCCGATTAAACTTTTCAATAATTTCTCGCGTTTGCACCCACATTTAAAAATTAAGCACAACAACCACATCCGGCTTTATAATCTACAAATGGCTCTATAGTGATGTTCAATCAAGCTCATGTAAATTTGAAACAGTTAATTTTTATTTCAATACCGGAAAACTAAGTCAAAACTATCAGGTGTGAAAATATTTACCACATGCATAATATATCAAATGTAAGCTTGCTATTCTGGGCGCGTTAGAATGGTATAATTTCCGATAATATACCAACAATGCGGTTAGCCATGTCCAAAATGAATCCAGCTACCCACAATACGAAAAACACTCCACCAATCAAGTGTGGTCTTTACATGAGCGCCAAGATATAGAGCAATAGCAAATTGTGTCGTGCAGCGAGTTTATTTGTGACTTTGAGCGACTTTCAAAATGTAAATAATTGTCAATATTTCTCGAAACCGAAGTTAAAAAAACTAACTTTTGCCGTTTTATAGGTTATTAGACTAAAATAAACTATGGTTAACTTCAAGCTAGAGTTCCGGTATTTTTCACTATAATCCACATTTTGTAAACAGATGATTCAATTCAAAAACAACGTTAAGCAACAGACAGACGTACCTAAACATTTGTTTTAGTTTGATTCGCACTTGAGGATCGTTTAATTCTTTGAATCGCAGCCAATCACCCTAAATCAATACGTCAAAACATGCGGAATAGGCTTAGTATAACAAGAGCACTTTTATGGTACCTGTGCTAAATTCAGTTATTATTGAACGGCTTAATATCTAGCCAACGGCTAAAACTGAAGTCTATAGATAGTTTATATAAAATAAACACAGCGTAGTTTGAGACCGCTACAACCGCTTACATTCCTTAATCAGTTGCAATGTTTTTCGGTTATATCACCAACTGGCGTTTTCTTAAAAATGGTGAGATGTCGAAAAGTTTTGCATACACGCACACGAAAACAAGAATGTCCGGAATACCACTGGACACCCCAAAGAAAAATATCGTTAAAACCCATTCAAACTAAAGTTTCGTGTACGAATTTGAAACGTTTCATACCAAAAACGCACTACTTCTCGCTAGCTTTCTGCATGTTTATCAACAAACGCTTTGTTGGCTCCAATAAATATTTTTGTATTCCGTGGCGCATTTGATGGCCTCTCTGTTATTCGGATGGCTGATTCGTCCGTTTGGCATCGTCCCGCGTCCCTGGTTGAATACTTCAGCTTTTAATGATGATCTCACTTAGTTTCAACGCTCACTTGAATTTTTGATAAATATTTTGCTTTATAAATTTCAGCACCAATATACGAAATGCACGTACCTGTATATAGCATCGAACACAAAAGAAATTTCCTGAATGTTTGCTTATATGTAGAGTCATCGAATCTAACGGAGTGGGAGTCGTTGAGGTAGTAGCAGTTACAGGTACATCTTTGGTTATCTTGAGATGTGAAGTCTTCGTGCTACATACTGGACAAGGAACCCGTATTTGTGTATATCTACAATATTAAAATCTATCAGTAGCAGCATCAGAAGAGTTTTAGGGTTCTTTTGCGGCTTTGCCCATTCACTAAAAGTTAACGCTAAGGCAAAGGTAAGCGTTTTGCTAAACCTTAGTAAATTATGCTGAAGCCTAAGAGTATTTGTGGGGTAAGTGTAACGTCAAAATGATAAATGGCAGACGTAAGACAAATAAATTATAAAATCCATTCCAAAATGCAGTAGTCAGTGAACGTAACCAGTAAGTATAAGTTATCTAAGGCTAATACCATTTGGTCACCCTTATAAGAAAACAAACAAAACAAAAATTCATTAATTTCCAAATAAAAGTGATCAAATTTTCTGTACCTCAATAATGCATTATTATTTACACATTTTCAAGTTTTCAAAGCTGCAACTTTTAGGTATACCACACAGCGTAATTTTTAACTTTAGGTATACCAACCAAGTAGGTAATAATTTACCCGTTGTGATACACTTCGTATAGATTTGTTGCTAAATATGACTGAATAGAACTCGGCGTGGGCGTTTTTTCATCAACATCGGGCAAATCCAGTTGTCCTGGTATCATTGGACGTGGAACATAATAATCTTGCTCGTCCGGTTCGTCCAGCTTAATTAATGATCTTGGACGTTTGAAAGGTACTTGAGGCACTACAGGATTGACGTTTTCAGCGTCTATCGGTTGCAAATTAGGAACCGTTGAGAATGACTGAGAAGAACCAGAATTACCTACAGTAAGAAAATTAAGCATCTTCAACGGTCTAAATCACCCTAAAATTATTTTCTGCAATCAACGCTAAAATATGATAAATCATTTTGTAAAAAATGATAGCAACCAAATGGGCAGGCATGACGATAGGGACTCCATAAATTTCAAACTGGGACTCGATTGATTTCAAAACTGTCAATAGTAACTATTGCATTCTCACCTTTTGAGAAATACGAAACACGCTGCGCGCTAATTACACAAGTATATTGAACACAACAACCAAAACGCAATATTCGAGAAACAGTGCTTTTGTTTGAAAGCTAAAACAGACATTACTCGTCGGCTAAAGTTATTACTCCAGTCAAACAACTTACTAAAACTCGAGTTTCTACCACCAGTTATAGAACATTCTAGCGGCTGAAAGTGAGATTTAGATCCAACAAACACACTGTCGAGCTCTGTTTCCCTGCTATTGGCCAAATCAGTTTTTTGCCGTTCAGCATCGGAATCTTCACTGGGCGACCGTGTGGCACATAAAAATCTGTTACTGCTTTGGTGAATAGTGTACCCGTTTCGAATCAAAGCAGCCACTTGTTCAATAACTCTTTTCTGCATTTCACTGAATTAAAATTGTTAAACATAAATTATACATTTCTATAAGTTTAACAGTATTGTTTAACAGTAATGGAAAGCGAAATTATATAGATTCCGGTATAGATCTTTTAGATAATGAATATTTATGGCTGTGACGCCACGGTAAAATTTTCGTACAAGACATTGGTAAGTGCGGAGTATAGAATCCAGTTGCAACGTCAACCGACCAGTTCGGTTGCAGTGCAGCCAGAATTTCAGTCAGAGAGGCATCACCTCATCTGAAATCTATATATTAAATGTGCTTTTTTGTATCTCAAAAATTTTATGCAACAATGAACTTTCTATACATCCTTGCATACGCTCCTGATGACCATTCCATTCATGACAACAGCACCCACGCTGATCGCTCTATATCGGGCAGCGTTATGAAGAATCCTTTTAGTACTGAAACTCGCGATGCCCTCCAGGTGCACCTAAAGTTTACATTTGTGACGCACTGCGCAGCAGAGCGCATCCGGAGGTCTGACTCGGGCTCCGGCAGAAAACAGACCTCTTGCTCCCGCAGAAAATCGACATCTGGCTCCAAATTTCTGCCGGAGGTTCCGGCAATTTCGGTAATGAAATTTAGTGCAGTTTTACCGAATTTATTTGTTTCTTGCATTTCGTTTTAATTATTGGTACAATTTTTAGGAAAAAATTGCCATGATTACATAAAAATTTAACGTAAAACCAAAAGACCATAACAACACCTCGCAGTCATAAGCTAAAATTAGCAAACTAAAAATAATTTCAACTACCTAATTTCGCTTCGCCTCCTGCTTCACATCCGGCTCCGGCAAATTTTGCTGACCTGGGGCTTCATCTCCGGCGTTTTTAACCTTTGGTTATACCCTGATGCGCAAAAAATAATCCGTTACGGAAATGCTTAATCAAACAGAAAACTCAAAATTTCATTATGTTACGTTTTTATGCGGGGTTCACGTTATAACTGGAACAACCTGTAACAAAGGGCGTAGCCAGGGGGGGGCAAGGGGACCATGCCCGCACAATGGTTTTGGAAAAATTTCATTTTTGAATAAATTGACAATAGGATGTCCTGTGTGTTTCACTCCCACACACAAGTTGTTGATGTTTTCCTATTTAAAAAGTCATTTTCGCATGCGTTATTGTGTGTAGTAACTGTTTTGGCACCGTGTATAATTTTTCTCATAAAAAGGCAGTAAATAACAACTTTAAGCTATGTTTAGGCAGTGATGGGTATCGGATATTTTGTCATATCCCGATATCCGGCAATTTTTACCGGATATTTATCCGGATATCCGTAATTAAATTGCTGTTTCGGATAACCGAAACATTTGGTTAACAAGATTGCCGCTGAGTAATAAATACTTGCGTCGTCCACCTGAATCAGTATTGCCGGCGCAAGTGACCCCACAAACCATTAAATTGGCGTGCAAACCCTTGGGGGCTCCAGTTTGGCAAACTAAAAATTTTTTTCGCTGACCACGAAGTTATAGAGTTGTAAAACGTTTTATTGGGCCCTCAAACTATATATATGAGACGTTTTACGTTACAAGAAGAAAAAACATTCAAATATACTAATCGTACAAACATCATCCCATGTTACTTTTAGTGGTATCCCGCTGTTCGTTTCTCACAAAACGGCAGTAGAGTAGGCTTAAATGTTAAGAATATTTTTTGCTTGGGCTTAGCTCAAGCTTGTCTTAGGCTTTTAGAATTTCGATTCAAAACGAGTTCCAATTCCGATTCCGATTGCACAATCAATAATCATAATCTATAACAAACAAAACTATCGTTTTATTTTGTAAATAACAATAATTGATTGAAGTTTAGCTTTACAGAAACCAAAACAATGCCAATATGTTGATGCGGCGTTTTTGAAAATTGATGACAGCTAACAGATACCCTAAATTAATACAGTAGTTGTTAATACAAATTATACGTATGGTCACAAAAATTTGTAGTTTTGATCACGATTCCAGTGTAATCCAGTTCCGTTTTGCACCCTGCTACACGTGCTAATTGAGAAAATTGATTAACACACTAGATATTTAAAGTATTTGAGTGCCCCCCACCCCAAATAAAAATCCTAGCTACGTCCATGCCTGGAACACGTTTTGTCTCTATTGCATTAGTTTTTAAAATTTTGTCTGCGCGTTGATCCGCTATCAAATTCAAAAAATTTGAACTGTCTGCTATCCTGATGTGGCATTCACTGTTTGTACTGTAATATCATATGATATTCCAAATATTGTCCGTCAATATCATATGACATGTTTGAAAATGTCTGTAAGGTTGTGGTAAACTAGGTTGAATATCCCTGGAAGTTTTAATTATTTGTACTTAGGAATAAATTTAGGCAAAATTTCCTCCTAAAACAGAAAAATAGAAGCTAATTCAGTATTCGAAATCACTTAAAGCTACATTATCTTACTTTTCATTACATTATTAGTGCGCGCAAATTACATTGTCCTGCATAATATCATGTGACATTCGGTAGAATTTGTGAATCATATTGCTGTTTGTACACGATGATTACCGGAGATCAGGGATTTGTAAGCCAATGTCATGTGACATACAGTAATGGGCATCGGATATTTTTTCATATCCTGATATTCGGCAATTCATGCCGGATATTTATCCGGATATGCGAAATTCGATTTTCTATTTCGGAAATACGAAACTCGATTTTGCGTTTTTTGGGTTTCCGAACATCAATTTTCGTTTCTTAAGCAGTTCTTTTAACTTGTTGCTCTAGTGGAAATACCCTGACCGAAAAGCTAATTGCCATGATCGTAAAACATACAATTCTGAAATAGTTATTATTATTATTATGCAACTTCCGCAATTGTGCTGGGTATTCTGTTTAGAAGATTGCCACTGACCTATAAATACTTGCGTTGGCCGCCGAATTATATATACATGAGTCGTTTTACGTTCCAAGAACAAAGAACACCATTCAAATATACTTGCGCTTAATGGTTCAAACATCAGCCCATATTACTTTTAGTGGTGCCCCGGTTTCAGCGCAGAATCCTGAAATTTCTGACGGGGTAGGCTTGTAAATGTTTTGAAACGCAATTTTTCACCAAAAAATTTTCTGAGGAAAAAATTGTAACGTAGGGACCATATAATTTTTTACAGAATTCTGAGGGGGAAAATTGTAAGGTAGACGGACAATATCATTTTATCACTAAAAATTTGCTGAAGGGAAAACTTGTAAGGTTGGGACCTTACCATTTTATTACAAAAAAATTTCTGACGAGGTTCGTACGCTCGCCCGCCTCCCTCAGTATCCGCTAGTGCCCGCCTTCTCACTAAACCGAAATAGACTACACTTAAATTTTAGACTTATTAGGAATGTGTTTTGGTTGTTACATTGTTAAACTAATATTGGTCCAACTCTTGGCCCATGTTACTATAAAGGCCGTCCCAATTTCCCGGCTGTCCCATCCTTCCCAAGTGTCCCATCTGTCATATACAGGATATCCGGTTCAGTTTACGGAAATATGGCTATTTTTGTTCTACTTAACTGAAGTTCTTTTGTTTTCGATACACTGACATTATTCCACATCAAACTAAAAATAACAAATCTCCAATCCTAAAAATTTTGTCTGAATATCGTTATTTCAAGTTTCAACTGTATTGGCAGAAAAATGAAACATGCTTTAGTTTTATAGTAAAATGTACGTTTTCCGTGATTTTAATCAGTATTCATTTCCGATTCCGTTATTTTTACTAACCGTTTATACCTTACTAGACTATTGTTGCCAAATTATGAAAAAATTTACAAGTGTTTCATCGGCGTAAGCATTCCATCGGAAAACCGAACGCACACAATACAGTGAACACCAAAATTCAATATAAACGTTTATTTAACTACAGAAAGTTGTACACAACAAATACAGGTACACAGAAACACTTCTTAAAGTAAAGTAGTCAACCTGATTCCAAAGTTTGGAACCCTGCTTATACGCATGAACTAATGGAAAAATTTCCTCACAAAACTGTGTATAAACAAAATCTGAGCAATTTCCTATTTAGAGCTCTGTTAACTAAACTTTATTTACACAGAACTAATTTGCATAATAATATAAAAATCGGTTGGAACGTTGCCAAAAATGCGAATGTGGGGCATTTCAGCTTTAGTAATATGGATACACGAAAAATGTAGTAATATGCAATGCTGGTAAACATAAGCAACACAATCATGCCTAAATTCTGGCCAGAATTTCAATTCAGATAGTTACTCGAATATCGTTACGCGCTCCAATCCCATGCTGCATATGTATATCATAAAACTTAACCTATCAAAACTATCATTGCGAAGTAAACTTATTTACATCAACTACGTCGCAAATAGAAGGGGCTGAACCTAAAACAAATATACATCAATCCTCGCCATGGAGGAAAATAGTACGCCATCTGAAAATTAATAGTTCCGAAACCGATATAAATTTCCGTTTCTCGCTTCGATATAATCAGGTTTCGATTCGTATCCTGCTAATTTCGTCGCCTATCTAATAATTTACGCAAAATAACCAGAATTCCAAAAATGTGTATTCCCATCTTAAATTAATGTATATACACAAAACAAAATTTCACTATAATACAATAAAACTAATCATAAATCTGGCTTCACACCAAACCCAGGGCCTGTTGGTGTCGTTGTCAAAGAAGTTAATCCAGTTGGAGGTTCCGCTGCCATGCGCCCCGAATACGGTCCTGGCGTAGGTACTTTTCCAGCTTTTAGCTCGTCAATTATTCGGTTTGTGTCATCCAAAGTCAAATCTTCATAATATTCGTCATTAATTTGCATCATGGGAGCATTCACACACGCTCCTAAGCATTCGACTTCGTTATATGAAAATAAACCGTCATCTGTAACAGTGCCCGCACCAACACCTGAAGAAATAACAATATTATAATACGATGCCATCTCACAAATGATTTGCAAAAGATACATAGACACCTAATCCTACACTTACGCCATATACAGTTTCGTTTACCAGTTTTCTAATTCCAAAAAAGGTGACTTGCATCCAGAGTGCTTCTTACATCGGAAAAGTCTGTAGCATCATAAACCAATATAATTAAAATTATATCGTGTCTGTGTTGTGATTTACACTCATTGCGTATAAGTGTTAAGTGATATACCTGAGGTTAAAACGAAAGCGCTACTTATCAAAAACCTTATCTCCGATTTCATTTTGGGATTTACTTTCAAAAATGAACTTACAAAATGAATAATTCTCCTTACCGTAACGCTAACTAAAAACCAACATATTCAGCTGCGATAGACACAATAACCTAATTTGGTTGCCAATATGGCAAATATTAAATCAGTATTCACAATTTAGCTGCTCTAAAGCGGATGGAGTGAATCGTGAGTATGTAAATGAATTTGGCTCGACGAACTTGAATTAGATAAAATTTTAGCCCGTAGTTATTAAAAACTGAGGGCTGTGTTATACTTGTAGTACGGCGTTGTATGGTACCGGAAGGCGCTGCAAATCATACATTGTTATGCCATGTAATGCGGCAATTCACGTGTGTTGCTTCATGGTGCCGGGTGACACTGTATTGAAGTAATAGTCAAAAAATTGCAGCCATGACAAAAACAAAATTATAGAGTTCCCAATGCTAAATTCTTACCCAGTTTCTTCGTCAAGAATTCTACATGTTCTTCGGCTCCGCGCAACATACACGGTGTTGTTGTGCACACTTGGATAAAGTACTTTCCAACGGGTTTGCGATTGTACATGGTGTAAAAGGTTGCAACTTCATATACTCGCATTCTAGGCATATCTATACAAAAAAACGACATAGTTGCATCATAAGCCAAGATTGTGCGACCCTATACCACAGAAAACAGAAAGCATGAACTGTAAAAATATATCCAAAGTCCATTGCCTTTTCCTTTCACAATATCTATCTACCTGACCTGAATTGTTTGCAATGCAAACCGAGCCAGATGCTACGTAATTTTTGCTCATAATAGTGTAACAAATAAAATGTCCGGATGATGTCAAATATGCTATTAGTGAAAAAATCACACTAACACTACCTAACATAATAATTGTAAAAAATTATCAAGGACGATATAGCACAACAAAACTTTACCTAACTTTCTACTACATAGCTGAAATGGCAACCAACCCTACGCTGCGCAATATTAGGACAGCATACAGCACTGACTTTACCTTCTGATACAAGCCTAAACGCAAGTTCTTTAATATACTATTAATAGCAAATTTTATTTTTATGTTCGTCAATAAATTTAATTAATCTGCAGTCACCAAAATCAAGCTCTCCAATATTACAATACAATAATGTGGAATTCTACAGCAAATCACTTCGAAATGCCGATAATTCACACGACGTACATATCCATATACGATTAAACGACCAAAGTATCAGTCTAAACGAAAATCGCCATACAATAGAAATTCAAACCAGATCAATAAGTAACCCGATTCAAAACTTGAACGAATCCAAACACACAGCACCACGACCTTAATGCTTTCATACGTTTCAAGTTTTCTGCAGTGAATTCAAACGGTGTATCTGGATTATTTTCGTCAGAATCCCGATGTACATAAAAGGCATCAGACCACCAGCAAAACCACAGATGTTTGGATTTTCTTTGTTTGATTGCCTGTTAACGACTCTGGCAGAAGACGCGACAACAACACGACACCCAACACCAAAAACAACGAAGTTAAAACAAAAAGCAGCACACAGCTGAGTTAGAGTTCAATCATGGTTAATAAACGCAAAAATTACTCAAGAGTAAGGGTGCCCCCCACTTCTTAAAGAAATTACAAACCGAAGACAAAAACTCAAGACCACAAACGCAAGGGACAAGAAACAGACAACACAGGACTGAAACACCAATTATAAACTAGGAAAATTTGTAAAACAAGACCAAGAACGCCAATAAAGCCATCAAGCCAACAATCGACGAAAAAATACCGAGATCCACGCAAAAGACTAAGGAGCGCACACCAAAAGGCCGACCACATTAAATACCCAGGATCAAGGATAAAGGAGGCAAAATGAGCACTGGGATATGTAAATAAAGCCGTCACGGTATCAACCAGTAAAAAAAAAGCAACAAAAAAAAAAAGACGACAAAGATGGGTTTTAGCCCCCAGCCTGTGATGTTTTGGTATTACAAACATCGTTTTTTTTTTTTTTAATTTATATAAAATCATATCCTAGGAAGTCTAAATTTGTTAACGAATTCAGCAGTTTCACGTTCGATTAAAATTTGGACAGAACAGGAATAGGAAATATATAGTTGTTATTTTTTAAGTATGAATGAATTCGGAATATATAGCCCTTACAAAATAATGTCTACTGTCTACAATTGTGGCCATAAGTATTGCTTAAGCTGGTACTGTTCGTTTTCATAATTAAGTTTGTTTCCCAAAATTTAAAAACTTTCGTCGCATGTTTCAGCTTAACACTGTTCGCGTAGCATTTATCTTATAAGAATGTAATGTCAGACCCAGCTTATAGTGGTTAATTTTAAATCGAAAATTGTCAATTTTTATTTCTGTTTTAGATCCGGACGATCCCTTCAAATTAACAAATGACTCTCGGACACTAGGGCTACTGGTTGCTAGAGGCACATCCGTTCTTGTTGTTATGCCAACTGATGGGATGGAAGCGATTCCAAACCCGTTTATTCAGGCTGAATGATGCGTTATTGTTAGCGTTAACTATATAATTCCAGTTTGTTCTAAAGGCTTTCGGTTTTGATAGCAGAATAGTTTTAAGGACTTTACGACGATGTTGGGAAGTGTTTTTTACTGTTCTGTCTTTGTTGGTGCGGTGGGATTATGTGGCTGTTGTACAGACAGGAAACAATGTGTTTGATGTTTGTGTTGGAAATTCCCTGTTTGTTATTCTTTCGATTCGGTTGTACACAGAGGATATATGTGTGTTCTCTGCGACCAGGGTTGTGCAATTTTACAACTTTTTAAACTGTATTATCGATGATATGAAAGCAACACTACTTTGGATAGTATATGACTGAAGAAGTAAACGGTATCACCAAATAATGCAGTGTCAGAAATGTGAATCCAAGCACACACGTTTCCGTTTTGATTCACTTGAGTGTAAATGTAAAGTTCAAGATATTGAAGGACAAATAGCCAAAACGATATTATGTAGGAACATTGAAGGCTACTTGAGTTGTACATAGTCAACTCTATGTAACAAGGGATTAAGTGTTCGTAAAGAACAGGGTGGAACAGTAATTAAGCATATTCCTAACCCTAAGCCCAAGCCTAAGCATAAGAACGAGCATATTCCTAAGCCTAAGCTAAGCGAAAATATAGTCTAAAGCTTAAGCTTACTCTAATGCAATCCCACAGAAAAACGTTCCGCCCCTGATCTTTACATGGGTCATGTTTTGTCAGGACAACAGTTGAGTTGAAACATCAGTGAGCAAGCCAGTGTTTTCTCTGGTCTTGAAATATTTTTATAACAGTAAATTTAATATTGTTGCTTTTTTATTTTACATGGTTGAATACACGACAATGAGCGGCTTTATTTAAACATATACCCAGTGCCATCAAAATTTTGCCTCCATGTCAGTATACCCTTGAAGTCCCTGGGTAAAAATTTAATGAAATGGTTCGCGCCAAATTTTTTCACGACAGTACAGTGCGCTCCTTAGCTAACTTTTGCGTGAAAAACGATCTCGCAATCGGTAAATTTTGTTGTCGAAATCGGATGTGTTGCAAGCTTGAATAAGAGAACCTTTAAATAGTTGGCAACGATTCACATATGGTCATTGTTACATTACACAATTGTCTAAACCTAGAAGTTTAATAATTGGTGTTTGCAAGTCACATGTGATATGTCTGTTATAACTAATGTACACCTTGCGTAAACCTTGCTAGGTACCAACTTAGAAGCTCAATTTCTGTCAACATTCAGCAAAAGTTTGCACTAAATTTACACATTTAAAAGGAAAGTGAAAGGGGGCACACCTTACTCTTGGAGTAATTTTTGCGTTTATTAACCATGCAAAAATTGAACTTGCTAACCAACTGCAAAGACTGGTAGTGCCTGCATTATTTGATTTTAACTCTAGCGTTGTATTAATATAGAAACGATGTTGCGAGTAAGTCGATGTATAGTTGATCGCGTACTATCTGCCAGCAGTCGATTAACAGGCAATCAAACAAAGAAAATCCAAACATCTGTGGTATTTGCTGGTGGTCATGATGCCATTTATGTACATCGGGATTCTGACGAAAATAATCCAGATACACCGTTTGAATTCACTGCAGAAAACTTGAAACGTATCGAAAGCATTAAGGTTCGCGCGATTGCTGTGTGTTTGGATTCGTTCAAGTTTTGAATCGGGTTACTTATTGATCTGGTTTGAGTTTCTATTGTATGGCGATAATTTCATTTAGACTGATACTTTGGTCGTTTAGATCGTATATGGATACTGTACGTCGTGTGAATTATGCGGCATTTCGAAGTGATTTGCTGTAGAATTCCACATTATTGTATTGTAATATTGGCAGAGCTTTGATTTTGGTGAACTGCCAGATTAATTAAATCTTATTGACTAACATAAAAATAAAATTTGCTATTAATAGTATATTAAAGAACTTCGCGTTTAGGCTATGTATCCAGAAGGTCACAAGTCAGCTGCTGTCATGCCTGTCCTAGATATTGCGCAGCGTCAGCATGGTTGGTTGCCAATTTCAGCTATGCATAAAGTAGCAGAAGCTCTAGGTAAAGTTTTGTTGTGCTATATCGTCCTTGATAATTTTTTACAATTATTATGTTAGGTAGTGTTAATGTGATTTTTTCACTAATAGCATATTTGACATCATCCGGACATTTTATTTGTTACACTATTATGAGCAAAAATTACGTAGCATCTGGCTCGGTTTGCATTGCAAACAATTCAGGTCAGGTAGATAGATATTGTGAAAGGAAAAGGCAATGGACTTTGGATATATTTTTACAGTTCATGCTTTCTGTTTTCTGTGGTATAGGGTCGCACAATCTTGGCTTATGATGCAACTATGTCGTTTTTTTGTATAGATATGCCCAGAATGCGAGTATATGAAGTTGCAACCTTTTACACCATGTACAATCGCAAACCCGTTGGAAAGTACTTTATCCAAGTGTGCACAACAACACCGTGTATGTTGCGCGGAGCCGAAGAACATGTAGAATTCTTGACGAAGAAACTGGGTAAGAATTTAGCATTGGGAACTCTATAATTTTGTTTTTGTCATCGCTGCAATTTTTTGACTATTACTTCAATACAGTGTCACCCGGCACCGTGAAGCAACACACGTGAATTGCCGCATTACATGGCATAACAATGTATGATTTGCAGCGCCTTCCGGTACCATACAACGCCGTACTACAAGTATAACGCAGCCCTCAGTTTTTAATAACTACGGGCTAAAATTTTATCTAATTCAAGTTCGTCGAGCCAAATTCATTTACATACTCACGATTCACTCCATCCGCTTTAGAGCAGCTAAATTGTGAATACTGATTTAATATTTGCCATATTGGCAACCAAATTAGGTTATTGTGTCTATCGCAGCTGAATATGTTGGTTTTTAGTTAGCGTTACGGTAAGGAGAATTATTCATTTTGTAAGTTCATTTTTGAAAGTAAATCCCAAAATTGCAAATCGGAGATAAGGTTTTTGATAAGTAGCGCTTTCGTTTTAACCTCAGGTATATCACTTAACACTTATACGCAATGAGTGTAAAACACAACACAGACACGATGTAATTTTAATTATATTGGTTTATGATGCTACAGAATTTTCCGATGTAAGAAGCACTCTGGATGCAAGTCACCTTTTTTTGGAATTAGAAAACTGGTAAACGAAACTGTATATGGCGTAAGTGTAGGATTAGTTTTCTATGTTTCTTTTGCAAATCATTTGTGAGATGGCATCGTTTTATAATATTTTTATAACTTCAGGTGTTGGTGCGGGCACTGTTACAGATGACGGTTTATTTTCATATAACGAAGTCGAATGCTTAGGAGCGTGTGTGAATGCTCCCATGATGCAAATTAATGACGAATATTATGAAGATTTGACTTTGGATGACACAAACCGAATAATTGACGAGCTAAAAGCTGGAAAAGTACCTACGCCAGGACCGTATTCGGGGCGCATGGCAGCGGAACCTCCAACTGGATTAACTTCTTTGACAACGACACCAACAGGCCCTGGGTTTGGTGTGAAGCCAGATTTATGATTAGTTTTATTGTATTATAGTGAAATTTTGTTTTGTGTATATACATTAATTTAAGATGGGAATTACACATTTTTGGAATTCTGGTTATTTTGCGTAAATTATTAGATAGGCGACGAAATTAGCAGGATACGAATCGAAACCTGATTATATCGAAGCGAGAAACGGAAATTTATATCGGTTTCGGAACTATTAATTTTCAGATGGCGTACTATTTTCCTCCATGGCGAGGATTGATGTATATTTGTTTTAGGTTCAGCCCCTTCTATTTGCGACGTAGTTGATGTAAATAAGTTTACTTCGCAATGATAGTTTTGATAGGTTAAGTTTTATGATATACATATGCAGCATGGGATTGGAGCGCGTAACGATATTCGAGTAACTATCTGAATTGAAATTCTGGCCAGAATTAAGGCATGATTGTGTTGCTTATGTTTACCAGCATTGCATATTACTACATTTTTCTTGTATCCATATTACTAAAGCTGAAATGCCCCACATTCGCATTTTTGGCAACGTTCCAACCGATTTTTATATTAGTATGCAAATTAGTTCTGTGTAAATAAAGTTTAGTTAACAGAGCTCTAAATAGGAAATTGCTAAGATTTTGTTTATACACAGTTTTGTGAGGAAATTTTTCCATTAGTTCATGCGTATAAGCAGGGTTCCAAACTTTGGAATCAGGTTGACTACTTTACTTTAAGAAGTGTTTCTGTGTACCTGTATTTGTTGTGTACAACTTTCTGTAGTTAAATAAACGTTTATATTGAATTTTGGTGTTCACTGTATTGTGTGCGTTCGGTTTTCCGATGGAATGCTTACGCCGATGAAACACTTGTAAATTTTTTCATAATTTGGCAACAATAGTCTAGTAAGGTATAAACGGTTAGTAAAAATAACGGAATCGGAAATGAATACTGATTAAAATCACGGAAAACGTACATTTTACTATAAAACTAAAGCATGTTTCATTTTTCTGCCAATACAGTTGAAACTTGAAATATCGATATTCAGACAAAATTTTTAGGATTGGAGATTTGTTATTTTTAGTTTGATGTGGAATAATTTCAGTGTATCGAAAACAAAAGAACTTCAGTTAAGTAGAACAAAAATAGCCATATTTCCGTAAACTGAACCGGATATCCTGTATATAACAGATGGGACACTTGGGAAGGATGGGACAGCCGGGAAATTGGGACGGCCTTTATAGTAACATGGGCCAAGAGTTGGACCAATATTAGTTTAACAATGTAACAACCAAAACACATTCCTAATAAGTCTAAAATTTAAGTGTAGTCTATTTCGGTTTAGTGAGAAGGCGGGCACTAGCGGATACTGAGGGAGGCGGGCGAGCGTACGAACCTCGTCAGAAATTTTTTTGTAATAAAATGGTGAGGTCCCAACCTTACAAGTTTTCCCTTCAGCAAATTTTTAGTGATAAAATGATATTGTCCGTCTACCTTACAATTTTCCCCCTCAGAATTCTGTACAAAATTATATGGTCCCTACGTTACAATTTTTTCCTCAGAAAATTTTTTGGTGAAAAATTGCGTTTCAAAACATTTACAAGCCTACCCCGTCAGAAATTTCAGGATTCTGCGCTGAAACCGGGGCACCACTAAAAGTAATATGGGCTGATGTTTGAACCATTAAGCGCAAGTATATTTGAATGGTGTTCTTTGTTCTTGGAACGTAAAACGACTCATGTATATATAATTCGGCGGCCAACGCAAGTATTTATAGGTCAGTGGCAATCTTCTAAACAGAATACCCAGCACAATTGCGGAAGTTGCATAATAATAATAATAATAACTATTTCAGAATTGTATGTTTTACGATCATGGCAATTAGCTTTTCGGTCAGGGTATTTCCTCTAGAGCAACAAGTTAAAAGAACTGCTTAAGAAACGAAAATTGATGTTCGGAAACCCAAAAAACGCAAAATCGAGTTTCGTATTTCCGAAATAGAAAATCGAATTTCGCATATCCGGATAAATATCCGGCATGAATTGCCGAATATCAGGATATGAAAAAATATCCGATGCCCATTACTATATGTCACATGACATTGGCTTACAAATCCCTGATCTCCGGTAATCATCGTGTACAAACAGCAATATGATTCACAAATTCTACCGAATGTCACATGATATTATGCAGGACAATGTAATTTGCGCGCACTAATAATGTAATGAAAAGTTAGATAATGTAGCTTTAAGTGATTTCGAATACTGAATTAGCTTCTATTTTTCTGTTTTAGGAGGAAATTTTGCCTAAATTTATTCCTAAGTACAAATAATTAAAACTTCCAGGGATATTCAACCTAGTTTACCACAACCTTACAGACATTTTCAAACATGTTATATGATATTGACGGACAATATTTGGAATATCATATGATATTACAGTACAAACAGTGAATGCCACATCAGGATAGCAGACAGTTCAAATTTTTTGAATTTGATAGCGGATCAACGCGCAGACAAAATTTTAAAAACTAATGCAATAGAGACAAAACGTGTTCCAGGCATGGACGTAGCTAGGATTTTTATTTGGGGTGGGGGGCACTCAAATACTTTAAATATCTAGTGTGTTAATCAATTTTCTCAATTAGCACGTGTGGCAGGGTGCAAAACGGAACTGGATTACACTGGAATCGTGATCAAAACTACAAATTTTTGTGACCATACGTATAATTTGTATTAACAACTACTGTATTAATTTAGGGTATCTGTTAGCTGTCATCAATTTTCAAAAACGCCGCATCAACATATTGGCATTGTTTTGGTTTCTGTAAAGCTAAACTTCAATCAATTATTGTTATTTACAAAATAAAACGATAGTTTTGTTTGTTATAGATTATGATTATTGATTGTGCAATCGGAATCGGAATTGGAACTCGTTTTGAATCGAAATTCTAAAAGCCTAAGACAAGCTTGAGCTAAGCCCAAGCAAAAAATATTCTTAACATTTAAGCCTACTCTACTGCGGTTTTGTGAGAAACGAACAGCGGGATACCACTAAAAGTAACATGGGATGATGTTTGTACGATTAGTATATTTGAATGTTTTTTCTTCTTGTAACGTAAAACGTCTTATATATATAGTTTGAGGGCCCAATAAAACGTTTTACAACTCTATAACTTCGTGGT
Organism: Enoplolaimus lenunculus; assembly: GCA_030248215.1. NCBI lineage: Eukaryota > Metazoa > Nematoda > Enoplea > Enoplida > Thoracostomopsidae > Enoplolaimus > Enoplolaimus lenunculus. Next base: position 36,747 of record JASANG010000115.1, read on the forward strand.
CAGCGAAAAAATTTTTTAGTTTGCCAAACTGGAGCCCCCAAGGGTTTGCACGCCAATTTAATGGTTTGTGGGGTCACTTGCGCCGGCAATACTGATTCAGGTGGACGACGCAAGTATTTATTACTCAGCGGCAATCTTGTTAACCAAATGTTTCGGTTATCCGAAACAGCAATTTAATTACGGATATCCGGATAAATATCCGGTAAAAATTGCCGGATATCGGGATATGAGAAAATATCCGATACCCATCACTGCCTAAACATAGCTTAAAGTTGTTACTGCCTTTTTATGAGAAAAATTATACACGGTGCCAAAACAGTTACTACACACAATAACGCATGCGAAAATGACTTTTTAAATAGGAAAACATCAACAACTTGTGTGTGGGAGTGAAACGCACAGGACATCCTATTGTCAATTTATTCAAAAATGAAATTTTTCCAAAACCATTGTGCGGGCATGGTCCCCTTGCCCCCCCTGGCTACGCCCTTTGTTACAGGTTGTTCCAGTTATAACGTGAACCCCGCATAAAAACGTAACATAATGAAATTTTGAGTTTTCTGTTTGATTAAGCATTTCCGTAACGGATTATTTTTTGCGCATCAGGGTATAACCAAAGGTTAAAAACGCCGGAGATGAAGCCCCAGGTCAGCAAAATTTGCCGGAGCCGGATGTGAAGCAGGAGGCGAAGCGAAATTAGGTAGTTGAAATTATTTTTAGTTTGCTAATTTTAGCTTATGACTGCGAGGTGTTGTTATGGTCTTTTGGTTTTACGTTAAATTTTTATGTAATCATGGCAATTTTTTCCTAAAAATTGTACCAATAATTAAAACGAAATGCAAGAAACAAATAAATTCGGTAAAACTGCACTAAATTTCATTACCGAAATTGCCGGAACCTCCGGCAGAAATTTGGAGCCAGATGTCGATTTTCTGCGGGAGCAAGAGGTCTGTTTTCTGCCGGAGCCCGAGTCAGACCTCCGGATGCGCTCTGCTGCGCAGTGCGTCACAAATGTAAACTTTAGGTGCACCTGGAGGGCATCGCGAGTTTCAGTACTAAAAGGATTCTTCATAACGCTGCCCGATATAGAGCGATCAGCGTGGGTGCTGTTGTCATGAATGGAATGGTCATCAGGAGCGTATGCAAGGATGTATAGAAAGTTCATTGTTGCATAAAATTTTTGAGATACAAAAAAAGCACATTTAATATATAGATTTCAGATGAGGTGATGCCTCTCTGACTGAAATTCTGGCTGCACTGCAACCGAACTGGTCGGTTGACGTTGCAACTGGATTCTATACTCCGCACTTACCAATGTCTTGTACGAAAATTTTACCTGCGACGCAGAGTACGACCGGATACCGGATACCGGGATTTATTTGTAAAACACAGTCTAATAGTATGTGGCGTCACAGCCATAAATATTCATTATCTAAAAGATCTATACCGGAATCTATATAATTTCGCTTTCCATTACTGTTAAACAATACTGTTAAACTTATAGAAATGTATAATTTATGTTTAATAATTTTAATTCAGTGAAATGCAGAAAAGAGTTATTGAACAAGTGGCTGCTTTGATTCGAAACGGGTACACTATTCACCAAAGCAGTAACAGATTTTTATGTGCCACACGGTCGCCCAGTGAAGATTCCGATGCTGAACGGCAAAAAACTGATTTGGCCAATAGCAGGGAAACAGAGCTCGACAGTGTGTTTGTTGGATCTAAATCTCACTTTCGGCCGCTAGAATGTTCTATAACTGGTGGTAGAAACTCGAGTTTTAGTAAGTTGTTTGACTGGAGTAATAACTTTAGCCGACGAGTAATGTCTGTTTTAGCTTTCAAACAAAAGCACTGTTTCTCGAATATTGCGTTTTGGTTGTTGTGTTCAATATACTTGTGTAATTAGCGCGCAGCGTGTTTCGTATTTCTCAAAAGGTGAGAATGCAATAGTTACTATTGACAGTTTTGAAATCAATCGAGTCCCAGTTTGAAATTTATGGAGTCCCTATCGTCATGCCTGCCCATTTGGTTGCTATCATTTTTTACAAAATGATTTATCATATTTTAGCGTTGATTGCAGAAAATAATTTTAGGGTGATTTAGACCGTTGAAGATGCTTAATTTTCTTACTGTAGGTAATTCTGGTTCTTCTCAGTCATTCTCAACGGTTCCTAATTTGCAACCGATAGACGCTGAAAACGTCAATCCTGTAGTGCCTCAAGTACCTTTCAAACGTCCAAGATCATTAATTAAGCTGGACGAACCGGACGAGCAAGATTATTATGTTCCACGTCCAATGATACCAGGACAACTGGATTTGCCCGATGTTGATGAAAAAACGCCCACGCCGAGTTCTATTCAGTCATATTTAGCAACAAATCTATACGAAGTGTATCACAACGGGTAAATTATTACCTACTTGCTTGGTATACCTAAAGTTAAAAATTACGCTGTGTGGTATACCTAAAAGGTGCAGCTTTGAAAACTTGAAAATGTGTAAATAATAATGCATTAGTGAGGTACAGAAAATTTGATCACTTTTATTTGGAAATTAATGAATTTTTGTTTTGTTTGTTTTCTTATAAGGGTGACCAAATGGTATTAGCCTTAGATAACTTACACTTACTGGTTACGTTCACTGACTACTGCATTTTGGAATGGATTTTATAATTTATTTGTCTTACGTCTGCCATTTATCATTTTGACGTTACACTTACCCCACAAATACTCTTAGGCTTCAGCATAATTTACTAAGGTTTAGCAAAACGCTTACCTTTGCCTTAGCGTTAACTTTTAGTGAATGGGCGAAGCCGCAAAAGAACCCTAAAACTCTTCTGATGCTGCTACTGATAGATTTTAATATTGTAGATATACACAAATACGGGTTCCTTGTCCTGTATGTAGCACGAAGACTTCACATCTCAAGATAACCAAAGATGTACCTGTAACTGCTACTACCTCAACGACTCCCACTCCGTTAGATTCGATGACTCTACATATAAGCAAACATTCAGGAAATTTCTTTTGTGTTCGATGCTATATACAGGTACGTGCATTTCGTATATTGGTGCTGAAATTTATAAAGCAAAATATTTATCAAAAATTCAAGTGAGCGTTGAAACTAAGTGAGATCATCATTAAAACCTGAAGTATTCAACCAGGGACGCGGGACGATGCCAAACGGACGAATCAGCCATCCGAATAACAGAGAGGCCATCAAATACGCCACGGAATACAAAAATATTTATTGGAGCCAACAAAGCGTTTGTTGATAAACATGCAGAAAGCTAGCGAGAAGTAGTGCATTTTTGGTATAAAACGTTTCAAATTCGTACACGAAACTTTAGTTTTAATGGGTTTTAAAGATATTTTTCTTTGGGGTGTCCAGTGGTATTCCTGACATTCTTGTTTTCGTGTGCGTGTATGCAAAACTTTTCGACATCTCACCATTTTTAAGAAAACGCCAGTTGGTGATATAACCGAAAAACATTGCAACTGATTAAGGAATGTAAGCGGTTGTAGCGGTCTCAAACTACGCTGTGTTTATTTTATATAAACTATCTATAGACTTCAGTTTTAGCCGTTGGCTAGATATTAAGCCGTTCAATAATAACTGCATTTAGCACAGGTACCATAAAAGTGCTCTTGTTATACAAAGCCTATTCCACATGTTTTAACGTACTGATTTAGGGTGATTGGCTGCGATTCAAAGAATTAAACGATCCTCAAGTGCGAATCAAACTAAAACAAATGTTTAGGTACGTCTGTCTGTTGCTTAACGTTGTTTTTGAATTGAATCATCTGTTTACAAAATGTGGATTATAGTGAAAAATACCGGAACTCTAGCTTGAAGTTAACCATAGTTTATTTTAGTCTAATAACCTATAAAACGGCAAAAGTTAGTTTTTTTAACTTCGGTTTCGAGAAATATTGACAATTATTTACATTTTGAAAGTCGCTCAAAGTCACAAATAAACTCGCTGCACGACACAATTTGCTATTGCTCTATATCTTGGCGCTCATGTGAAGACCACACTTGATTGGTGGAGTGTTTTTCGTATTGTGGGTAGCTGGATTCATTTTGGACATGGCTAACCGCATTGTTGGTATATTATCGGAAATTATACCATTCTAACGCGCCCAGAATAGCAAGCTTACATTTGATATATTATGCATGTGGTAAATATTTTCACACCTGATAGTTTTGACTTAGTTTTCCGGTATTGAAATAAAAATTAACTGTTTCAAATTTATATCAGCTTGATTGAACATCACTATAGAGCCATTTGTAGATTATAAAGCCGGATGTGGTTGTTGTGCTTAATTTTTAAATGTGGGTGCAAACGCGAGAAATTATTGAAAAGTTTAATCGGAAAACCGGAAATTTATTACTGTTTGGTTCAGTGGGTTTGTCAGAGCTAAAATGTTTAAATGTTTGTTCAATGTTCATGGTCAGTCTCAAGTTTTGAAGCGAACTTGAATTAGGAGCTGAGATAACAGAATCCAGCAGTGATGTTGTTTTTTCAAACAGTTCAGTTAGTTGTATATGTCTGAAGAGAGGGGGTGAAAACAGGGGGGCGGCAGGTTGCTGGCATTGTAACTTCATTGATAATGGACAGAGAAGTATATTTAAAACGGTGTCAAATACGACCAATAAGAAGATAGGAGCAAACTTAAATTTCTTCGTAACCCGTCTTGTGCAAAATCCTGCAACGCGCTATGATGCAAATGGTTACTGCATGGTTTTATTTTCGGCTGAGTGTAGCGACAGTCTTACTGTGTAAAATCAGTTTTTTTTGTTCTGTTGCCTATTTAGCTTTCATGCTGAGAAACTTTAATGGTTGTAGCGTTGAATTAGTCATTTTACCGTTTTGATACGCAACGCACCTAGGTCTGCATGTTCACGCATTGTTTGTTTTGATTTTATTACACCATTTTTCGTGGTTATAGTTATGGGCAAATCACGTTTAGTTATTATAGTCGTATTGCGGTTTTACGTTTTTTTATTCTAAACGCTAAATGCTGTCTACTTCGAATGTAGAGTCATAAAATGTCTATGTGGTCAAGCTGAAAATGACCGCATATGTTTTATAAGACATTGGTTGAAATTTTAGATGTTAATTGTTACGCCCCCCCCCCCCCCCCCCCCTGCTACTAAATTCAATTTACCACTAGAGTGAATAAACCCGTGAGAAGGAGCAAGGGCAAAACTAATAAATCCATGGAAACCTATACATGTCTGAAGGTTAAACCTAAGTCGAACCATAAACCTAAGTCTACGCGTAAACCGATTTAGTCTTGTTTATTTTAGCAAGTAAAGTATAAGCCTAATTTCGATTAGCCTTAAGTCGTAGCCATAACATTGAAAAATATTTTCACGTCGTTTATAGTTAGTTATATATAACGCATAATTATGTTTTGTGCATTATCCCGGCACGAGAAGTGTTAAGTACATAATTATTTTCCAGTTAATACATATATACACCACCACACAGTTTCTCAAGTATTTTCGTTGAATGGGTAAGTAATACAAGGTATTTTTTATCGTTTTCTTATATATTTGAACAGTGAAAATTGGCTTTGTATAATGAAACCCAATGTGGTGTAGTGTGGGATAGGGGATGTTTTAAACTGAAGGGCACGAAACGAGGGCTCACTTTTCTTAATAGATTTGGATTGTAACTTTTTGGCAATATTAACAAAGCTTAATTTGATTTTAATAAGTTGGATTTGGCGAACCATATCTATATGATGTTCGGCAAATTGCGTATTGATTTACAGTTTTTTCAACTATCAATGTCACAAGCTAGCGATTTGTTTTCTAGCATAGGTTGTATTTAATTTTAAATTAAATCTTGACCATGGGTCAAAAACTGTATTCGCAAATGTAATATACGTACGTGTCAGAGTCAAATATTTTTTACGCGGACGGATTTATTATACAGCAAAGTAGTAGACTGTTACACAATTGAAGAAAAGGTAGTTGAACTGCAGACAGTTATTGTACTTTTATCCACTTAATTCGTTCAACACACCATGAGTTTTATCCGAACAATGCGTATTGGTTTGGCTTGTTCACCCCGTCGGGTTTTGACGCGTTTTAGTCCTTGTTCTTTATCCGGTACGTATAAGTTTTCGAACAATTTTCGCTTTGCACAACAAAATAAACTGCAACAACAGCAACTACAACAACAACTACCACCACCACAACAACAACAACAACAACAACAACACCAGCAGAATAATGCTAATACGTATGGCCGTTTTATACGTTTAACCGTCACAATTTCGGACTGGCTTCTTAATTGTTCGAATTCGCAATACTACAGCTTAAATCCAAATGTCTGTTTTTGTGCTTCAGCGTTCAGTTCTCGAATGGCTACTAGTAATATTTTATTTAAACTGTGTGGTAATTTTGTGGATAACTTAAGTCATTTGGCTAAATCAACTTCAGCTATAATTGATTATGTTGGAAATCAGTTATTTTTGCGATTACTAACAGTGAACGTGTTATCAAACGATTCATACCGTCTATTTTTATTTGAACAAAAAGCGAAGTATTATCCAGCGTTCGTAGTAAATGTATCATGCGGTAATACTGTCGTCCAATCATGTTTCGACTATTATTGGATAAACCAATTAAATTCGCGTGATTCCTGCTATGAAAACAAATTCAACCGGCGAACTTGCCGGATCATCTCACAGTCGAGTATCAGTGACAACAACGCCGATCGCACCTGGTGTACCTCATCGAGCGTCCTTGGCAACAAATATAGCACCAGCTCGAACAACAACGACAGCAACTCCTACTAATCTAACTGATATTGATTTTGAATCAAACTTTTTAATCGTGGATCGTTCGCCACGTACGTCAACTGCAATTGCACCACGTGCATCACCTGCGATTGAGTCAAGTTTTGTTGCGTCGCCACGTCGACAGTCGACCATTGTTCAGTTGCCGTCAATTTATAACAACACTGCGAACGGAGTCTCAACAGCCGGTTCCGCTGGGTTTATCGCCAGTGGCGCTGTGCCAGGTGTAGGAGCCGGAAGTATTGTTGGATCTTATTCTGGGTAAGATGGCTGTTTCGGTTAGTAGGTGTGGGCGTAGCGTAGCTAAAAGATTATGGGGCCGTGCCGTCGTTGACGAAAATCACATGGGGGTTATGAGTCAACTCCCATTGTGATATTTGTTCAGTGGCTTTTAGCAACTTTGTTAGTGGGAACGCAAAACGGCTTTGAAATTTTATAGAATGGATAAACGTTACCCATGTACCTAGGAATTGGTAATAGACACGTAAGATAACAAGTTTTGAGTAGTCAAAATAAATTTAGCGTTTTTATGCAAGACGTTGTTTGTGTTGTTATTCGAACAGTATCGTATGAAAAGGCGTTGAAGATCAAACAGAATTTTTGAGAGATGTTCAGTTGGCCCTCTTGACCGTTGTGGGGACAGCTGTAAATTAGATGAATTTCGTAGTCGTCGGGTGGTTCAATAGCTTTGTTTGTTTTTTTAACAACTCATTGATAACTTCAATCAACAATATGCTTCGGTGTTGGTACATAGTTCCAATACACTAATAATTATTTCACGTTGTCATTGGTCAAGACTAAAGTTTGTCTATAAACGAAAATTGTTTAAGTTTACTAATTCGAGATTTTTATTTTAATATTAACCTATGCTGCATGGATAGCAATTTCATTACAACATATCTATTACTTACAAGTTGTTGGTGTCGTTTTGTGTAACCATTAGCGTAGCTTGGATTTTGAAAAAAAATGGAAGGCGTAACGTGCTATCAAAATATTGAAGAGGTTTTATTGTGTAACTGAAAAATGGTTAAAAATTCTTCAGCGAAAATTCCAAACGGGATATTGAGCCGTGAAACTCCCTTTTCTACGGGCTGTGTGTTACGTTCGAGCCTGTCAGTTATGAGATGATAAACTGCAACATTTAGCTCATTTTTCGTTTTAATCTAGCTTGGCTTACATAACTCAACTGCATATGTGCAAATTTGCAGATGCCCGAGTTGGTTTTGTAAATAATAGTTATTCTAGGTGGACAGGTTTTTTCTTAAATTTCGATGTTAGAGTATAAACTTATGATTACAATTTTGATGGACTATGATATATATACCCTATATTGCTTTAAAGCATGAAAAAGAAATCGTTTTCATTTTTGACGCGTTTTGTCACAGTATTTTTATAACGCAGGAGTAATTGACAAAGAAACTGCGTCGCATTGTGAATGATTAGTTGCCATGGCGGCGACTGCTTCTGTTTCAGGTCATTATTTTTTGAAAATATTAAACCACAATTATACCTGTTGTACATTATATTGCGCTGCTATCTCTTTATCACCGAGTCTCTTTTCAAAAGCATTTTAAAATATTTCGAAGGCGGCTAGAACTTATATATTCTTTTTCATACATATATATTTTTGATCTTTTTTTGAAAATGCCTTTCGAACGGTAAAATACGACAGAATTGCAATTTGCGAATCATAGTAAATCGTGCGCGAAGCTGTAAATGCTGCTAACGCGTACGCCTAGCTTATCGCTCAGGTGGTAAATATTTTTCACCTTATCTTTGACCATTTTGATATCGGTATTAGAAGCATAAATAGTTGAGGACTGGTGGGATTAAATAGTTGTGCAATTATTACGTATCGTGCCTAATTTCAAAATG
>JASANG010002267.1:0-45127 GCA_030248215.1 Enoplolaimus lenunculus
TGGACCTCAACCGCATTGCGGACACCCAATTGTGGGTGTCGGCAAAAATGCAAATGAGGTCAAGATGCCGAAAAGGGTAGCCAGAACCGGAATCAGTCTTGACTTGGAAGCTGGTGAAATTGGTGACTCGAATTTACTATAATTTTTGCGCGTGTATTTGTATAAGTTTCTTGGTTTGACAGTCTCAGGCGGTGAAGCGGAAGTATTGGTAAGTAAGGTTGAATTCAACTCGGTTAAGTATAGTCACGGTGGCATAGGATGTGAAGGAAATTACGGTGTTTCGGAATTAATTGGCGTTGCGCAGGGCGCAGGATTTACCCAGTATTGGATACTGGTGTTATGTGTTAACAGGGAACTTGGGGTATTAAAGTAAACCTGGGGAAAAGTAGTCTAATAAATCTAACGGGGTTAGATTTATTATTCTACAACGGCTTGGCCAAATCTAACGGGGTTAGATTGGTCGGAAATTTGGTGTAACTCTAACGGGGTTAGAGTACACGGTTTTACGGGGTGTAATTCTAACGGGGTTAGAATTGCACGGATTCTGGAAAACGGCAAAAATATTAGTAACGGTAAAGCCAGTGGCTGGATTAAATCAGATTCAGGCGTCGGCTTTAAGGATTCCGGCTTGGGTTGCCAGTTAAATTGCATAACCTGTAATTTGCTGGGATTAATATTGGATATTCGGTGTTATACGGGTTTCGGGTTGGGATTTATAATAAACATTTACCGGCCGCGTTTTACTAAATCAGAGCGATAAGCATACATCGAGATAAAGAACATAACAGGCGATACAGGATCCGGCTTAAGGCAAAATCACGAACTTCTCACAGGATACTGCGATTTTTGGAAATTGGGAAAATACCCGGTATATTACGACAGAGGAATTGGGATATTGGGAAGGTTTTGTTCTATACATAGGCCAAAATACTTTATATATAATATATACATATATTTAGAAATGCAAGGGAATATTATATATATATTTAGTTAGATTCATGTAAAGCTTCCAAAACATTTTGTGTTCAGTTCGTGTGCAGGATGTAAATTATCGCCAATAAATTAGTAAGGATAGAAGAGCAAATTTCCTGGTCTTTTAATCCAAAAATTCTTTGTAATCCTAGGCAGGGCCAGGGTTAGGATAACCGACTTCCCATACAGATCCAATAGGTGCTTCAATAAAAAGTTTCATAGCTCTATAATATCGTAGTCTGTGAAAAAAAATTAGTTTGCCAAGATAGGGCTTTGGGGATTTTGAGGGGCACTTCTGCCGGTACATTGCTACCAGAACCAAAGCACAAATCTGTTACGTTTTACAATTAAGTTCGTTTAATAAATTTATTTTAATTAAAAACACAATCCGTGCAGTTTAAAGGTTTCCACAATAAATGCGCTGTACCACTTACACAATTTTTGTTACAAGCTTAAACTTAAGCTTTAACCTAAGCCTAACCTTAAGCCTTGAGATATACCAAAATCTGAAAATTTCATAACTGTGGAAAAGAGCATGCGAAAGCCAACCATTTTGTTGACTAATTCTAAAATAGTCAAATTGCTAATATTTCGCATATATTGATATATTAACCTTTCGTTACCACCAAACGGCGCACATCAGTTAATAAAAGTAGGCGTTCACTCTAATATAATCTTTTCATTTCGATTGAGTATTTTTTATACAAAAATTCAATGTCTAAAAGTAATTTCACCGCGCTTTGCTATAGTAAATTATGTGTGCTTTTGGTACTGTAAAACAATTTTAAAAACCAATTTTCCTGTTTAGAATCGAAACTGCATTATGCCCAGTCCCAAACTAAGCTGCTAACCGACTGTTCTACTGCGCCAGCTATCTTTTCTAGTGTTTAACCAAATGTATAAGAGGAACGAAAATAGCAGAAATGTATTTAAATGTGCAGCGCACCTGACATGTACATATGTATACATGCTTTTACTGCTGTTTATGTGTTTCCTTAAACTTTATAATATATACGGGCCCGTAGCCAAAAGGGGGCCAGGGGGGCTGAGCCCTCCTAAAAAATTTGCCCCCCCCCCAGAAAATTTTCAACCTTTCTTGTAACTCATAGAAAACTCGTGAATGCCCCTCCTGAAAAATTTATAGCACCCCTAGCAAGGTGAGTTGGTTACGGGTCTGAATATATAGGCATATGAATTGATTCTGATATGCAAATTCGGCCCATCCGCTACGACATAAAAGTCAAAAATAGGAATAGCGTTTTACGGGAGCTCACTGGGTAAAAAACGGGGGACATTTTCTTTGGATCAAAGATTTCTGATCCAAGTTTTTTAACTAAAGACTCGGTACAAAAATTTCCATTCAATATTGCTAAGTCGAAAGCAAAATCTTTGTTTACCCGATTAAATATTCAAGCAAAACTCGTTGCAGAATCGGAACTTCAATAAATTGACTTGTTTTAAAAGAGACGGCCTCAAGGTCGTCTCAAAAATACTCTGCGGGAAAATATCTCAACATATATTTTTGATGTTTCTATTCAAATGAAAAGAGTATTTTCTGCCAATACATTTTGATGTCATAACTGGCATATAACAAAACAGTAGAATAGCTGGAGCAAAAGTTATATTCCCTGCATAAAACATAAAAACCTTTCTAGCGGAATGCAACCTGTGCTAACGAGACCCGTGGGAACATCTAAACGGCACCAGTTTTACGTTGCAAAATATTAATGACGTAATAAATAACATTTCCTTATTAAGACGAACATAGGTACACTCTCGTCCTGGAATAATAAATCAGGCACTAAGGTACTCACTAAAGAAATATACGTAAAATTAAGTAAACTGTTGTCGAATTAAATGTCGGTTTCACTTACTATGGTGCGTGGCAAAACTTTACTTGATTTTAAACAAACACAAAATTCTTAGTTTTACATTTATTTAATTAATCAGCAAATTATAGCAGTGGTTTTACTTATTACATCTGCAAAGATTTAATCAAAATTTAGGAAATTTGTACTTAAAAAAGTTAGTAAAATATACTAAAGTATTTTAAGTAGAATGTTTTTACCGAGTAACCTCCACATCAGTCTCATAAGTATTTCTGTGGTGAATTTTATTTTATAAGACTTTCGGGTCTTTTCGGTTACCTTCTCATCCGGGGTTCATGTTGTAACCGGGACAGGTTGGGACACGTTTTGCTCTTATTAGACTAGGGTAACATTTTGTCTACTTATAGACCTGTAACATATTCAAAAATTCGTATTTGTACTTATAGACCCTGTATCATATTCAAAAATTCGTATTTGTCTGCGATTAACATGTATGGGTCACCTTTTGTTCATCAATATCATATGATATTCGAGGTATTGTCTGCGAATATCATGATATATTTTCAAATGCCTGCATACTTGCGGTAACATCCCAAAACCTCGAATATCATATGATATATTTTCAAATGTCTGCATACTTGAGGTAACATCCCAAATTGTCCTGTTAAATGTCATATGATACTAGAATTTGAAATTGGAATTTTTCAATTTTGATGCTGTGGTTCTTAGCGATTTTGTTTCGGAAACAATATGCAGCGCTGTATTTACCATTTAAAGCACATTTGTGCCGCTGCCGTCCAACTTTTCATTCATTTATTAGTACCCAAAAGGTTACACTGTCCCGCTGAATATCATATGATATTTGTTGAAATTTTGGAATATCATATGATATTCGCATAAATGTCCAACAGTGTCACGTGACATACCGTCCCTTGTACAAATTGATCATTTGAGAGCGCTGGTTTGTAAACTAGTGTTTAATGACATTCGAGTTTTGTCTGTTGATCCAATAAGAGCCTGAATTTTAACGTTGACGTCGAATCAACATGGGACAAACCATGTCCCGCCTGTCCCGGTAATAACGTGAACCCACACCAGCGAGAATTCATCTAAAGATAGTCTAATTTTTAAAAATGCATTTTTAGTTTGTCATGATATCGCCTGATCCTTTCACACATAAAAATACATATGAGTTTTTAAAAAAAAAATCGTTTTTTGAGCTCCCAAGGTTCCGTTGGCACTTGAAAGAATTTAGTGAAAAAGCAAAAAAATGTGTGATTCGACACAGCTTGCCGAGCTAAGTTGAAAAATGGCAAATTTTTCAAAATCACACCATTAGCCAACGGCTTTGTGGTTCCATAGTGGAGCGCTGATGCTGACTGGACGAGATAACCCAAAACAGCCGAATTTTCTTCGGTGTCTAAGGGCATTATGTAATAAGTGAAACTACAATTTCGTGTGTCTTTTATGAGCCAACGGTAAAAATGAAACATTTTTTAGTCTACAAGCAAAAAAGAACGTTGTCGTTATGGTAATCACGATATACTATTAAACTATGTACCGTTGTTCAAAACATCTTTTATAGTACACCGTTTATCATTTAGACCTGTAAGGTCCATGACCCATACGGCAACATAGTAGCAAAATCACCAATTTCTTAGCCAGGTTAATGTTATGTAAAAAGCGATTAGATATACGACCAACGAACTAAAGAGGAAAATAGGTACAATACACTTTATAGTTGTATTTTTAGAGATAAAACCTGAAATAAAAACATTTTATCAAAAATAAAATTGAAGAAAGATCGATATCCTACTCAATTTGCAAGGATACTTAAAGTACAACGAGGTGCTACCGCCGTCAAGCCACCCCCCCAACACTATTAAGCGGCCAGCAACAATTTCAGCTGCCTCAATAATGAATTGCTTAGCGAGGGGTGCTTAGGAAGCGATAGCGCTTTATGGCCCTTAGTGTCCTTTCAAAATGTGGCATATATCAGTGGGGCAAGAGCACCCCTGAGAAAACCAGCACAAAATTGATTAAAAAAGTTTGGTTATCTGCGAAAAAAGTTCTCCCGTGTGCGTGAGAACTACAAAACTGCCGGATTAATGTCGACTGCATCGACTGTAGATTGTAGAAATTTAACCCTTTTCCGCGTTTATGGTAATAGTTCCTTTTCAATCGCTCAACCGCAAGTATTTTTATTGTTTTTTTTACGCTGAGGTTTTACGGTACTCTCACGTCTTGTGGAGATTTTGTACTGGAGCCATACGCGTATTTCGTGTAAAACAATAACCAGCAATGATGACAAAATATGCCACACAACGACAACAACCAAATATAACAGATGCATGATCTGGGGTTGTCCTAAATTTTAATTCCTGACATGGTATGGTGGCTGAGGACGAAATAAGCCAGTTGACATTTTGATGTGAATGTTGATTTCATGTTTACTTGTCCCACAAACCCCATAGGCGCTACACAAAACTGATGGTGCATACACATGTTCCCTTGGTAGCCATAGTCATTTGCATATAAAAAGTCTCATGCATTCAGAAGATGCACTGCAAAAAATGGCGTGTCAAATTGACTCTCTCCGAAATAGACTCTACGGGACTACACATAAACTGAATCAAACTCCATTTTTGTAGTGTAGGAGCCAGAAACGGTTTTGCTGCCTGTGTTTCTAGGTTTGCTGTTATTATTGTTTACGGTAGGTTAGCATATTTAAGTGTTTTTGGTTGTGTTTAAATAAAATATAAATCCATCCACCTTTATCAAAATGTTATCAGCTGCACCTTATGACATCATAAGGGAATGCAGAGAGAGGTCTAGTGCCTTCCCAATCCTAGTCGGATTGGGTAGCACACCCCCGAATATTTTCGTACGTTTCTACCTTCCGCCATTTTTTCACACCTCGAGATGAAAAGAACATGTAGTTTTGTGCATTTTAATTACGCGTTTGCTACTGAATATCAAGAGTACATGATACACTTTTTAACAAGAGTATGCAACTGGGTACATTCTGCGTAGAAAAGAATATATCTAGCGCGGATTGCGTTTTGGCCCGACACCTCTATTTTAGGGGGGTGTGTGGTTGAAACAGCCGAATTAGAGAAGATTATTTCATCATCAGTTTTGTGTGTTGCGTATCTAATCTCGACCCCCTGAACTGGGTGGGGGTATAGAAAAATACAACTAACGCTGGTACATTCAGTGCCATGCATATTTAACCCTTTCTCATATGAATATTTTCTATTTTCTCTGAGACCTACCTTTATGCTAGGATTCTAACTCCAGTGACTGGAGTGGGGGGGCGTATACCATCACCACTCAGCTATAACGGCTCTCACGTCTTCTGGTAATTTAGTACTATGTATACGTGTTGCAATTGTTCAACATGGTGCGATATATATTATTTAACGTATATACACTGCGGTGAGTTACCTATAGGCAACTCAATGTGAGAAGGGGTTAAGAAGTTGCACACTCTTTTTTAAAGAGTCCAGATAAAGTCTGCATCGCTGTTAGCAGGTACCGAGGAGCGTATCCAGAGTAAAGAGGAAGGCTGATATATCAGCAACGAAAAAATTACAAAAATCTACTGTAAATTATCAAGACACGGATTTTATATACTGTTTTATGAAATAGGAAAAAAATTAAAACTCTCTAGAAATCAGGATGATAAATACACGGTCCAATTTCATTCAGTTGAATGATAATTGGCTTGCGATTGCACACAAATCATTTTCAAAGGGTGGGGGAGCCAAATCCAGGCTGACATATTTTGATGGCAATTAACGTTTCACTTATTATTCCGCAATGCAGCTGAACCATTTCTAGCTGATCTTTGAGCGAACTCAGGTATTTATTCGCCCGAATGTCAAAAACAAATGCAAAACAATGCTCAAAGTGTTTTTGGCGAATTTACAAGCATGATTAGGAATTTGAGTTGAAGTTATATCTAAGCAAAACAGACTAAAGCCAGTCTTAAAATAGCACTCGTAAGACGTCGTAAACGAAATTCCAAACGCC
Source organism: Enoplolaimus lenunculus (assembly GCA_030248215.1). Taxonomy (NCBI): domain Eukaryota; kingdom Metazoa; phylum Nematoda; class Enoplea; order Enoplida; family Thoracostomopsidae; genus Enoplolaimus; species Enoplolaimus lenunculus. The sequence continues at coordinate 6,837 of JASANG010002267.1, forward strand.
ATTTTAGCGTCTTATATTTCAATATAAAATTCAATTTGCGCGTAGCTGTTGTATGGATTGATTCCGTGTGGCTTAGAAGTCGGAAAAGTGTAGCGCGTACCCCTTGGCTAGTTCGAAAAAGTGGACAGGTTATTACAACTATACTTCTGCTCCGCGGATATAGGCGGATCCTAAACTTTCTGGCGGAATGGCGGCCGCTCTAGCAAATGTTATGAAACGCAAAAATTATAAGGTAAGGACCTTTATCATTTTATCACCAAAAACTTTATACGGGGAAAAATTGTAAGGTTTTATAACAAAACAGTGTCTGAGGGTAAAAATTTTATTTTTTTGCTAAAAAATTTTCCGAGGGGAAAATTGTAAGGTACGCTCCATACCATTTTATCACAAAAAAATTCTGAATAAGGGGCGTATGCCTTTCCCCGCCTCCCCTCTGCATCTGCTAGTGCCCGCGCACTTACCTTGTGTAAACTACAAAATATTAATGAAGTTTGATATTTGACTTAAAATTTAAGATCCCTGTATAAATTTAAAAAGTAAGCGCAGCGTTAAGCCTAGTTTATAAGCAAAACAATAATTTAAATACTTAAGCTTACTCTATTATAGTCCACAGAAAATAGGCCGGCTCCCCGATTGTACATGGGCGCAGCTTTGTTCACACATGCGAATTGAGTTACTATCCGTTAGTCAGCTATACACGGTGGAACTTTTGTTCACAAGTGATGTGTGAAATTATTAGCTATATTTCCAATGAATTATTTGCAGCTGCAACAAGTACTTCAAAACCGTTTTGTTACTGGAAACTGGACGTCTAAGTTTTTGCTGCAAAAATGTGCACTATAAAACAAAAACGTGACCAAAATAAACTGTAGGTTTTCGCTACTAAACGTACAAGTGAAATTTGAACACTTTTGTCAAACATTTCACACCGCACAGTTTTTTTTGGGGTGACATTTATATAATTGGTCCACCGAGGTTTTGACAGGTCGTTAAAACCACGCTGACCCTTCATTTTTACAAGAAAGAACCAATAAAACAAAACAACTGACTTTCTGTGTCGCAATTTTATTCATTTTATTGGTCTCTTAGGAGCAATGCGTCATCTGGATACAATGTTTTACAACGAATGCGGAACAAACGAACCCAAAATATTAAAGTTGATTGGTTAAAATTATCAAAATTCAGATTTTTTTCACCATTGTAAACATAGCAAGATTTGAGTAGTTATAATAACGGACGTAGCAACGACATTTTCCAAAGCAACGGTTACGTTCTATTTTTCGACGGGGTTCCGGTCTGTTGTGAATTGAAACCATGCCTACACTACAAACAATAGTGAGTCAAATTGACTCTCTCCGAAACAGACTCTATGAGACTACACAAACGAAGTCAAATTCGACTCGGCCAGAGTCAAATTCGACTCAATGAGTCGTACGTTTGACTCTAGTCGAATTTGACTCAATTTGTGTAGTCCTGTAGAGCCTATTTCGGAGACAGTCAATTTGACTCACCATTTTTTGCAGTGTAAAAACCTGAGTACAAAAATCTCAAAAGAGGGTTAACATCTAAAAACCCCATTGGCTACGCCACTGGCTCGCACGGCTGAACATTTTTGAACAAAATTGCAACTACAACAGTGTACAGCAGTAACTTCAACAAAACAAAATTACAAATTAATTGCACTCGAATGAACGAAATCTCCAATTGGTCAGAGCAAATCTGACTGATTTGAATGAATTTAGAAGGCTGCCAAAAATATTAACCGTAAGAGTAACATTATAAATAAGTCAAAGCCTAAGCCAAAACCTTATACTTTGAGCTTAATTTATAACTTAAAAATGCTCGAAAAATATTGACAGTTTCCGAAATAAGCCTTTTCCGTAGTATAAGCAAGTTATTATTTGTCTAAATGTTGCTACTCCAAAACATTACATATTGCTCTATTTTAAATTTCAGTCGGAAATTTTCTTCCAGTTGAAAAACTTGAAACAAGAGTTGTTGAGCGTTGAATACAATCGCTCAACGCAACGCACAAATCAGTATCGAGTTATTACGCGATATAATACAAGTAGTAATCAACCTGAAGGAATGTTGACGGATTACAAAACACATTTTAACAATTCATCGGATCGAGATTTAAGTCGCGGTATAAGCGTTTGAGAAACACGGAAGATGGCAGCACATGTGGTCACGGTTCAGTCTAAAATTGAAAAAAACGTTATGCAATTTCCACAATATCATGTGTACACCAGGTAACTTTTTTAGCATTGAAGGTGATGGGCAACTACTATTGTTTTAACAGAACGGAAAGATATATTACATCTAGAATGATAGTCTAAAACTTCACAAGAAAATTATTTTACCCTGCGTTGATGCGGAACCTAAAATTAAATATTAGCTAAAACGAGACGGCTTCGTTAACAATTGCCAGTGTTCACATTTGACGAAGATGATTTCGGTTAATAGTTCATGATCAAACAGTGGCAACACATTAACAATTGCATTACTGATGTAGCAGAGACGCTAATAATTAAAATGAATAATTGTATTCTCAAATGTGCGCAACATTTATCATCAGGATAAAGTATCGAACATAAGATCGGCAACAGTTGCACATCTAAGAGCTGCGCTATACTTGTTCGTACGGCGCCGTTCGTTGCAGTCCGTCACCATACAGTATCATACGTGAGTAATTCACGTACACTGTACGGTGACGGACGGCGCTGTACGGGTTACTGACGGCGCCGTACGGTTGACATACGGCGCTGTACGTCAACAAAAGTACAGCGTTACTGTAACATCGCAAAGCAATAAAATAAAACTCCACATTGTAAATTCCAATGAGTTGATTAATCAATTCAGCTAGTGAGTTAGTGTTGAATAAAATCAGTAAACATTAACTCATTCTGAATTGAGCTGATTCGCACTCTATGTTGAGCTGACTCTGAGTGAGTTGGCTAATTAGCTCAGACTGAATATTGAATCAACTCCAATTTTTTTTGGTTTTGATAGTCCTAACTCAGACTGAGCGATTCAACTCATTCTGAGTCGAAATCAACTCACTAAAATTTACAGTATAACAAGTGGAGAGATCCAATCTCCTCGTGGTTGACGCGCCTGTGCTCATGCTCGTACCATACACGTTCGAACACACGCATCCATATTGGCGAATCTGTTCGTATTTCCGTTGCAACCGCGGTAAAAGAACGCACGGCATTTGCCTTTGATGTTATCGTAGAAATAGTACAGTCCCGGTTTGACCCCAGCTGAAGATGATCGGTTATGGGACGCTCCCTGCAATTGTGCACGACGCTTGCGTTGCGATAATGCAATTGCAGGTCGCGCACGCTTTGGACACGTTTCACCTGTCGAGACGTCTTGACTGCAGACTGGCACTGTGACTGAAACAATTTGTTTACAAACATTCGTTGAAGTTCAAACCCTTATATTCGTACGAGCAAGTTTTTGACAGCAATAACTGACAACTGCGAGTTTTGTGAAATGGTCTAAAGAACAAAACTTGGACGAACGTACAGATTTTAGTTGCGAAGTGTGTGTGAATGGAACTTTTAGGGCTGCCGTACCATTAACCTTCTTGCCCCGCCTTGTACTATCAGAACAATTCCAAGTTGCTCATTCTGGCTTGCAGTTTGGCACCAAATGACCTCAATATTAAGCTCGCCCCATACCAGGCTCGAACGTTGTTTTCTTTCTCGGTTCTTTCTTTCGTCGTTGCGTCTTTTTGTTCCTCGCATTATGCCGCGTTTTCTCGCGTTGGCTGTCATAATCAGTTGTCGTATCGTCATACTCGTACACGTAAGAATCATCGTTTGGTTGCTGGTCACTTGTTGAAGTGTTTTCGTCGTTTTCGTTTGACAATGGATCTTTCCGTCGTCGTTTGTTTGTGCGAACTGGCGGTTGATATCCTGCAATAGTTTATGCAACATCCTAGGCTGTTTAGCCAAGTGTACCGTTAAGATTTCGTAAAACTAGACACACTCACTCCATCTAGCGGAACCTTATCGCTTTTAGAGGAACATTTAGGAGCCAATCCTGTCCGTATGTGCTGGAATATTCTTTAGCTATTTATACGCCTAACCTGTTTTTGCCGAAAAAATTATCTTGAGTAAAGCCTCATTTACAAATGTAAGTTTTTCCAGCGAATACTCGCAGCTATAATTTGTAAGCGCAAGTTTTTGCAGCGACAACTTGCAGCTTCAACATTTTTAACTGGGCTTTCAAACAAAACTTGCAGCTGTGAGTTGTAGCTTTCCTGTGTAAAATTTGCACGTGGAAAACGCAGCAGCGAACTTCGTTGCAAATAGTTGCAACGTATGAATCTGGCATAAACGTCAAACAAAGCCGCGCAAGAAACGAAAATGCAGCGACGCCATTCGCACAATAATTTTGTCAACCGTGCCACAAAATCACCCATATAGCAGTAGTTAACGCAAAGGCCATTCTGCTCATTTCTCAGCTTAACCTGTATGTGTTTCAAGCAAAGTAGGCGGACCAACTACTGGGCCAGACATGAGCACCCTTGAGTTGAGCGGTGGAGCATCGATTTGAGCACTGTAGCTGACTGTTGACGGCGATGGAGCTAAAATTAAGGAACCACAGACACACGAAGTTACAACCGGGATGTAAACGGATAACAAAAATAACGGAAACGGAAAACGGACGAATTATATATCAGAAACGGAACCGTATATCCCGTTTCGTTCTGCTTACAACAACGCGGCCACAAAACTTAAGATTTCGTTATCCATCCGGATATGAAATACTGGCTACGCTGCTGGTTGCACAGAATTTGCACTGACTTTTATACTTGCAGTAGCGTGCAATTTTAAGTTTGCTAAAAAATAAAAGTTTTTTTTGCGAAAAATACATATATTTTCCATAATTTTTAAATATTTATAAAATTTAAACATTAAAAATATTAGCACCGAGTTATAGTATAATGCAACTTCCACAATAACATGCGTACACCAGGTGGCTTTTGGGATGGTAGTGTCATGAACACTGAAACTTTTTTGGCTTCAGCGTCCAGAATGCTGAAGCTGTTTTGGCTTCAGTGTCCATGACACTACCCCCTCAAAAATCACCTGGTGTACGCATGTGATTGTGGAAGTTGCATAAGAAATCGATAAAATAATTCAAATAAATCTACTGTTACCGTATCCGTTGTTTGTAGATACTGCACTCGCGTATCCGGCCGCACCTGAAAAAGGAAATAAAACACTTTTACTAGACATTAAAATCATCTCGTAAACAAAGCTGTTAATTGTAGCTTAAATCGTCCAATCCTCGACCAGTACCAAACAGGGGAAAAATATTGTCGAACAAAACAGTAAACTAAACCGAAGCTTAAACATAACCTTATCAATTTCTACGTCTTAAATTAAGTTCAAGCTAAGCCTAAAACAATCATAAGCCTAACCATAACAGTGAATCTATAATCAATTGCTGATAAAAGTAACATTGAGAAATCGGCCCATGTTAAGATCAGGGACGGAGCGTTTTTCTGCGAGACTGCAATAGAGTAAACTTAATCTTTAGACCAATTTTTGTTTGCTTTGGGCTTAGGCTTAGGTGCAAGCTCATTATTACTTGTTGACATTCGACAACAATGACCAAACGAATCACAAAAATACGAGTCCGGGCAACTGATACTCGTGGCGCTACAGGCGACCGGTTGAGAACTTCCACCCAACGGTTCGGATCCATCAGCGCACATGCCTAAAAACACAAAAACGATTTTAAACAAAAAAATGGCAAAATTTAAATTTCAACTTTATTCTCTTAAAAGCACACATCACGTTGATTGCAAGCTAATTTCAGTGTCCTAAGAAGTTAAAAAAATGCAGCGAATCTTCTATTTGTTTTTAGTTGCAGAAATTATTGAGGTCATAACGGTTGTGGCTGCTTGCAAGTGCAAAATCGAACCTGTTGTCAGAGGTCGCGAAACAAACTTAGCCTCATATATAACGAAAATCAAATCCTAAATCTTTGGAACCCCACCAATAATTTTTTACTCAAATTCTATTATCTAAGCTGGCTACGAACCTGGTCAGAACGCTAATAAATTACAGTTTGTACGACTGCGATTTACACGCTTAGTGTGTTAACTCGTTTGTTATATTCTCTTACTTTGAATAGGGCCGTACATTGGCGGTCCGTAACCGGGTGACGGTCCAGGTGAACCATAGCTTGGACCTTCTGCTACCGGGACTGGCTCTATTGCGCCAGCTCCGTAACTGCCGTATCCCTGAAATATTAATTTTCAAGCATTTTAAAGTAAACAGCACCAATAGCAATTTCGAGTTGTTATTTTTAATTTCTCAAACAAACAATGATTGTTGAATAACATAAAACGTCTGATTCTTTTGTAACGCAATCCCGTTGACCAAACAGCGTTGATTTTACATCACTGTTGCTTTGCTACATCTTACAATCGCCATTTGGCCTAGGCCAATCTGCTATTTGCTCAGAATAGCAGATTGGCATATTCCATTTGGTAATTGGCCTGACTAGCAGATTGACCTACGACATATATATGATCCACTTGAGCGATACTAATCAAAGTCAGAGCATCCTTATCCTAGAATATTTAACACTTTAACGCCTGAACTTAATTTCCCTAAACGTACCCCCTGGTTTGTTGCCGTATTTCCATTGGGACAGCAAAAATAATCTAATCCATTGAACATACAGTTTGCTGCACTGGGACATTGACCTCTTCCGGGTAAGCATTTCATCGCTACTCCTGCTAATGAAACCACCGGCATACCGTTTGGGCACGTTTGACTAAGATCAACGGACGAAGAGCCATATGAGCCTTGTCCTCCTGTCATTCCATAACCCACCGCATTATTTCCTCCTGGTGAAATCTCGACTGATGATGGCAATCCTACTCCTCCGAACTCTTGCGCTGCGCTTAGCAGCGTTGGAGGCCCAATAATAGTGCCAGGCCCAAGGTACGGGCTATGAATTGCACCAGGGCTGCTCAATCCAACCGAAGAGGAACCTTGATCGTATGAACCGCCTTGTTGAGAGCCATAGCCTCCTGGTGGTGATCCGGTATTAATAACACCACCTATACGAGGAGTGTTACCACCTCCAGAATTTAAATTATAGCTTTGAGTTGCTGGTTGCGCATTGTTGCCATAGTTACTCGGGTTTGAAACCACATAAATCGACGGCGATGGATACAGCCCACCAGGAGTATTTGATCCATAACCCGGGGAAGTACCTGCTGCCCCTCCGTAGCCAGGAGAAGGCACTCCCCCGTAGCTGCCACCGGATGCTTGGGTCGTTCTGGTTGAGTATCCGCCGTAGTTGGACGGTGTCAGATTATTTTCGAAGCTACGCACGTTGATGTTTACAGTTCCAGCTAAAATGCTCCAAAAGAAATCAATTAAATTTATACAAAAAGTTCGATAAAATTAAAAAAATTTGCAAAGCAGGACCAAGGGGCCAAAATATATGATGCTACCCAATAAAAGAACTTAAGGGTCACAATTTGACTCCGTTCCAGGTGGTATTATAGCCGAGATTACCGTTAAGCACGGCGGATCGAAAAAAAGCACCGCGCTGATGCCTTCCAACAGGAATCGGATATTTTACAGGAGTGACACAAAAACCTAAACATTGTATTAAGGTTTTTAGTACTGAGTTGCGTTTGGCTTATTATGTATCATCGCGTTAGAAAGTTCAGCATCCAATTACTGGGTACAAAATAGCTCGAGGCAAAAATAACTGTGATACTTTTGAATACAGTGGGCGCCGCTTATGCCCCCTGCTTCTCTAATTGAAGCTTGCGGTCTTAATGTTTTTTCGTGAAAAAGGACATTTGGTTCTGCTTTGTTCAATTGGTTAACAGGTCCAACATTTAGAGTACATATGTAAACTTCAGTCATAGGTACCTTTTCCCGACGATAACGAACAAATTCATTAAAACAACTAAAAGCTCAGCACTTTAGAGTTGCGCTATAGGTTTGATGACGTCCAGCGTCGTCCGGCACCGTAGCACAACGCACGATTTGTTGACTTGCGACGCTGTTCGACGAAGTATAACGCCACCCTTAGGGTTGCGCTATACATGCCGTAGCCCGAAGTCGTAATTTAGCCCAATTGCGAATTGGGCTAGTCCACGGCGTAATTACTACGAATTAGGCTACGACATATATATACTCGGCGCGAAAAAATTTGTCTTTAATCCGACACGACATGCAGCGCGTTGACGGGCACGTACCCATACGCGGCCAGCGATACGGGGGCTCAGCTTCAACTACAAAAATTTTGGCTCCATTAGAAACGTTTCAATCTGGATCGCAAACACGTTTAAAATCATTTTGTGCCCCTCCTAAAAGCTTTTTAATCCCTACTATCGTGGGGAGCTTTGAACGAGCTTGACCAAGAGGTCGCAGGATGGTACCGCCCATCGTTTTTCTAATTTTCATTTTGTTTATGACGTGCGGCCTTCCGCGGCAGCGAAACAGCGGCGAACGACGCGAATGGCGACGCGCGGCACATATATGTATATCGCAACTCGTAGGGTAAAAACACTGTCAGGCGTCAACGGAGACACCCCGGCATAGGCCCGCCATCAGGGATCAAAACCAACATTTTGTTTTAAGGTTTAGCACTAGAATGGCGTTCGAATTCATGCTGGCATCGCTTTCGACTATTCTTTCTACTCGTACGACCCACAGTATTAGAAATATCTGGAGTCTGGATCTGCCACTGATAAAAAGCATTGGTACAAACTTACGTAAAGCCTGTGTTACAGTGGTACAAAAGCACTCTTGACATCCGTTTGATCGTGTGACAATAATACAAGGATGTGGACAGTTTCGGCTGTCAAGATACGGACACACTCCTGCAGGAGGTGGTGTCGGAAACGGTGCCGGATTCACTGCTGAAATAATAGTTTATCGTTTGTGAACTTTCAATTATTTTTGTTCAAATTAAAGCTGATTTATCATAAAATTACTCTCTAAAAGCTTAAACTAACTTGAGTTAAGCTTAAGCTGATCCACCAGTATTAAACTAACTTTCAAGATTAACTAAACTAAGTGGTAGGTATGCGCTTAAACTCATTTAAAATGTTACTTATTTTCAGTTTAAGCTAAACTTAATGAACTCTTAAATACACTGCTGCAGTTGTTACTTAATCTAAAAATAAGTTTACTTAATCTCGTGTTAAACTTAAAAACACTTTAGTTCAAGTAAAACTTAAAATTCTAATTTAGTTAGTCCGTCCAGCCATTTAAGTTTTACTTAATCTGATATTCAAGTTTAGTTAAGCTATAATTTAAGCTTAAGTTTTTAGAGAGTAGGTACACAAATTAAATAGGCAATCGTATATTTTACAATATCGACATATTATATTTTAAACAAATACACATGTGTTTATTTGGAATCTAGAATTATGACTCTGATATTTTGTCACCCCCGCAGCTGATACAGCGATGGCTCAAATGATCTAAGCATAAACCATAAGCCTAAGGTTACGACTAAGCCTAAGCCTGGCAACTGATTCGCGCCTAGTCTCTAAAACGTTAAATTAACTCGATTTAAATTTAAGCTATTCTGGCAGCATTAAACTAACTTTTCAGATTAACTAAACTAATTTGACATATTTTTAGTTTAATCTAAACTTATCAATTCTAAAAGGTACATAAGTTCAGAGCAGCATTTATACCATAAACCAAAAATAAGTTTAGCTTAAACTCGCCCTAAACTTAAAAATAGGTTAGTTTAAATTAAACTTAAAATTCCAGGTTAGTTAGTCCGCCCAGCCATTTATATTTAAGTTTTACTTGAGCTCATATTCAAGTTTAGTTAAGTTGTAATTTAAGTTTAAGTTTTCAGAGGGTAAGTGTGTTTGGCAAGTTGTCAAGTCTGCGAGTTTTCGGTAAGCGACTTGTCCAGCAACGAATTGTCGTGATACCGTTCTGTTGTCACCGTGAGCACAAAACTACTTAGAATGATGCCCAAATTACGTATCGTCAGAGTTTTAGCAAAGCTCTACTGATAGATTACAGTTTTTTCACAGACCTTATAACTAAGCAGCTAAAAGGCACGAGAACGGTGATCGTTCCAGCCCCGTGGCCCGTAGAAGTTATCTCAGCCAGCAGCGGCTCAATTTATACATTCTGACCTCAAAATTGTTTGGGACCATAACCGTATAAAGCATGGTATAACGTTGATAAATTATAGTCGTCCAAATTCTAAATTGCACAAGTGGCAAAAGTTGCAGTTGCAAGAAATTGCTAATAAACTGCATTACGTTTAATGACGGTTTTACCTTACCAATAAACGTTTCTGATTGGGTGATTTTTTCACGATCAAAAATGTCTTCTAAGCTTTGTTCTCCTGAAACACCAGCAGTCATTTTCGAACGGTTATCGCATCTATGATTGGCCAGTAGGTACAAAAATTAAGCTCAAGCGAATTTTAATAAATAGATACCACAATCAACTGGTTAGCTTTAAATATCGGCTGCCCAATATTAACAAAAGCCATCTAAACCAGCCATCTTTGGACCATATCTTAGTCCACGCGTATGCAAACATGCCGCATATATTACAATTCGGGACTAAATTGTTCGTGACCCCATCAATAGTCTGAGGTGCTGATTAAAACTGCGCTTTTTCGTAGTTATATTATTGTTTAATAATTAAAGCTGGAACACCCCACATACGTACTTTCGGCTACTTTCCAAGATTATTTCGCTTACAATGTTTTCTACGAACAGAAACGTTGCTGTTCTGTGAAAACAATACTTACATGCAGATTGTTGTGCATTCGCTAACATTTGCGCATATCACAATGCCGGCTGACTAGTTACTATTATTTCTGCATACTACACGTGTATGAGTATTGCTTTATGAAACAAATTCAAATTTTTACAGGATTAACAGAAAATATGGTTCTGGCAAGTAAATACAATGTTACAAAAGCCCAAATACAGGTGTTAAGCGGATTGAGATATTGCGATTGCGAGAGTCTGTTTCACCAAAATAAAATGAAAAATAATTTTAAATAGACCACTTGCTAGGAACATAGCTAAAATTTTATTTCGCGAGATATACCCTGACACAATGCACGGTGAAAGCCAGCTTAGCGATCAAGAAAATAGTTTCACCTATGCTAATCGGCAGTTCCAATTCTAAACCCTGTAAAAGTGTGTCTACTTTTGTTCTTTCTTTGAACTTTTCAAGAATACCGCATGCGTAAGGATAGTTCGTACACCGTTGTGCAAACCTGTGGACATCGGCAAACAGTTACAATTATTGTATATAAAACGTTGAGCATACCTGGGCCAAAAAAATTCTGACAATGTTCGACGCATTGTGCTTTGCTGTAGAAATGATTCCGGTTTCCGCCACATCCGCCATACCGGAACGATGTACACAACCGGGAAATGGTGTTAAAGTACCATCGAGTTGAGTACTGATTGCACGGCCCAGTGTCCTGGTAATATTACTGGAGGCACTTATCAAATCTTTATGCACCATTGTTCACAAATCTCAAATGCTCAAACCGAATGGTTTCAGCCCAATTTGAAATTGGACTAGTCCTAGACAGAATTGGGCTAAATGACGGCTTGGGCTATGAAATATACACTATCTAAAAAGGCATTCGTTAACTGATACCCTATTCACACGTGCAAGTTTCTGCTACAAGAACTCGCAGCTGCATTTTACACGAGTTACTTGCAGCTGAAAGCGTCTACAGAAAAACATCAATTTCATTCTGACTCATGACATGAAATGGTATGAATAATAAATTTGCAGCCGACTGCAATAAACATCGAACATAACTCATATATTTTCAATGCAAACCATGATCGCAAACTATTTCGACTTGCAAGGCTATTCATACAAGTGAATTATTAGCTAAAACTATGAAACGTTCAAAAATATTAATTTGACAGGGAATAATTTGCGAAACACTGAAAAAGTTATCTTGAGCCTACGTCTGTCTAAATGATTAAAATTACACTCTAACTAGCGTGATTTACTATAATTTGCAACTACTGCAGTGACCCGGAAAAGCGACATAGGGATGGTATAAAACAGTCTGAGACCACGTTTTGATTTTGAATCAATAGAAGTCTATACGTCCAGTTAGAGTTTGCAAATGGTTAGAGTCCAAAAAGCTAATAAAAGTGTATACAGAAATATGATATTAACAGCGTAGTTAAAGTACATAAACTGTTCCCAGTCCAAATATAGTTTACTACAGAATTTGATTCCTCGAAGCATATTTTACCCATAATCATACAAGTGTAAGAACGCGAGTTTAAAGCCAAATTCTTAGAAACAGATTAAACTGCTCAAATTGTAAGTTTCTTGCAACTGCCAACTGACAGCTCAAAGTTGCTTGGGTCAAAACTATTTTGACCTGTGTCTACTTACCACATTTTGTGTACAAACTTGCGTCCGATCCGTATCCGGCGGAAATCCTGAAAATACAACAAAAAGCTTTCAATGTGACATCAATGTTTCGGATTCGATTTGAAGTTTCGGCAAATAATTCAAGGTTCGAAATTGACATTGAAAACGATGAATTAAACAAGGTTTGGCTGAAACAATTTTTTTAAATTGAGTTGGAACAGACTGAATTGTTTTTTACAATGCTTTAGCATCGACGATGCGAGCGCTCGATCCATATTCAAAAGAAATAGGATTTTCATATTTGAAATCTCATATATTTCTACTTCCTGTATATGTCCGACCTGGCATGTTATGTTAGCATTCAATCCGCTGAAAGTGTTACTTTTGTTTACATAAAGATATTTTTCAAAGTTAACGTTCATATTAGGCAAAGTAACCAATGATTTCGAATTCGGCAAAGCAACCAATCATTTCAAAATTCGACAAAGTAAGTAACCAATGATTTCGAAATTCGGCAAAGTAAGCAATGATTTCGAAATTCAGCAAAGTAACCAATGATTTAGAAATTCAGCAAAGTAACCAATGATTTCGAAATTCGGCAAAGTAACCAATGATTTCGAAATTCAGCAAAGTAACCAATGATTTTGAAATTCAGCAAAGTAACCAATGATTTCGAAATTCGGCAAAGTAACCAATGATTTTGAAGTTCAGCAAAGTAACCAATGATTTCGAAATTCGGCAAAGTAACCAATCATTTCGAAATTCGGCAAAGTAACCAATGATTTCGGATTCGGCAAAGCAACCAATGATTTCAAAATTCAGCAAAGTAACCATTCATTTCGAAATTCGGCAAAGTAACCAATTATTTCGAAATTCAGCAAAGTAACCATTCATTTCGAAATTCGGCAAAGTAACCAATCATTTCGAAATTCAGCAAAGTAACCATTCATTTCGAAATTCGGCAAAGTAACCAATCATTTCGAAATTCAGCAAAGTAACCATTCATTTCGAAATTCGCCAAAGTAACCAATCATTTCGAAATTCGGCAAAGTAACCAATCATTTCGAATTCGGGATAGGCGAAATAGTGGGTTTGGTGCAATCCTTTGGAATCAATATGTAATTTTTTACGTGGTGTTTTCTCTGGGTTATCGCCGGTAGGATTGATTTGTGTTGAGGTTACGGTAAATTTTATACAGTTTGCTTTGTTAATTTAGTGTAATAGCACTGGTTGTAGTTTGTACATTTTTTTATTTAAAACACTATTTTTCAAATAAATACCGTTCCCATTGAACCAAACGCAACCAGAAACAAAACTTCCAAAGCAAACCATTGTAGAAATAAATGAAATATTCAATTCAGCAAAGTATTAATTAGAATTTAAACTATTAAAGTTGACACGTGTCATGTTCTTGCAGCGAGATTAAAGACCTACAAATTTCGTTGAAGTATTTTTAAACAAACATTTCAATGATGCTTTATGCTTTAAAAGTTAGTTATTTTATGACCGTGGTTTGATGTTCGGAATACTGAACTATTTACAAATTTACGATATGAAGTAAAACTTTACCAGTCGTACTTACTTAGACAGTCTGTCTATTCGAAACCGTATGAAAATGACTATTTGTTCCGGTTTCGCACAGAAAATTCCGGGGACAAATATGCTTTGGTTATCAGGCCAATGTATAAAGGCCGTAGCAGTAGTATATAAGTATATTCCTGTTACCAAGCCTATGCCTATGCCTAAAGCCTAACCAAAAATAGTCTCTGGCTAAAGTTTACTGCACAGCAGTCGCATAGAAAAACGGCCTGTCACTGATCTATACATGGACCGGTTATCTTTTTCATGAATTAAAATTACGAATATTTTAAACCCTTCAAACTTGGTGTTACCCAAATATCTCGACAATAACCGTATAAAATATTCATGAAACATTGTAAAACGTTAGCACCACCAAAAAAATACACCCATGCATTCTTCTAGAAATTAAGCCTTAATGAATCTTGTACACTTTCGCGCAAAGCCTAAACCAGAGCCTAAGCCTAAGTTTAAAAATTAAATGTGAGAAAAAAGTATACAAGACGGCTCCTTATTACTGTTTAGAAACCAAAATTTGAAATAATATTTAAGTTTAAACTTACCGCCTTGAAGTTGCAACGAAAAAACACGACTTAACGACTGTTTGGTTCTCGCGGTTTTGTTTCGTGAACGTACTGAATCATTCTGAAAAGCACCTAAATTTTTGGTCGCCAAAATTTTCCCACGGTCCCGAAACCGTTTTCTCACGCTTGGCTGTCGTCGCTGCGCTCGTATGCTGTCTGGAAGTCTAGATGCATTGCGAATGTCTCGAAGATTAGCTAGCCGGTTCAGTTTAACCGAATCTAACTTTTGTGGGATTAACAGCAGTTGAAATGCGAGCAGTGATTTGACAGGAACGTTCAGTTTTTTCAATGTGGACTTGTGATAACTTTGAGTTGAAACATTTGTGAATTTGTTGTTAAATTTCGTTTCAGCAAGTACGTCTCTGCTTCTATTAGAAGTCACTGTTACCATATATCGTTTAGTTTGGAGATTGGAGTCAATAGCAAACTGTGTCGATGTTTTCCATTCAACTATACGTTTTTCTTTTGAAGTATCATCGACTAAATTAACAGCCGGAGTCGTAAAACCTACTTCAGGAGTAGCCTTTCTTGTTACAGGAGTACTCATTACTATTACAGGAATACTCTGTCTTAATGGACGAGTACTCATTTCTATTACAGGAGTAGTCTTTCCTATTACAAGAGTACTCATTTTTGTTAACACAGGAGTGCTATTTTGATGAACAATAGAACGATGAAGCGCTGATTTCGAAGGAGCCAACTGATATCCGCCTCCAGATAATGATGGAAATAGCTCATCAAGATGCTTAATCTTAGGTAATCGAGTCCCAAAACTCCATTCGCTGTTGTCGCTTTTATCGTTGTCAGCCACAGACAAGGCCGGGTCCACGATGTGGTAACCGGGTGGCAAAGAAGGCTCCGGTATGTTAATAGTAAAATCTTCATCGGTTTGTCTTTTGAAAGTCGATGAAATTGTTGAATTTTGCGGCGAAATTTCTGCGTTTTCATTCCCTGCACGAAAAATTTCGTTAAATCGAGAAATTAATAAGTGCGCTTTTGGTTCGTCATAACTTTGGATGGCAGTAGTACTTTTATCGAGTTTACCGTTGCTTAGATTTAATTGGACAAACGGCGAAGATGTCGTGCGGAACTCTACGCCTATTGGTAGGTTTTGTTTTGTGTTAATGTTCGAATTTGTTTTCATACGCTCGTTCTCAACGCCAATTGGCTGGTTTTGTTCGGCAAATTCTGATTGGTTAGTTTCGGCATCTGACACATTCATCTGGTGATATAAATTTGAGCCCAATTGGTCAAATTTAAGTGAATCCCCAAATGGATCAAACTTATTCGATATCCATAGTCGAAATTCGGGTGGTAACACAAATTCTCGGGGTAATTCTGTGTTATGCTTTGGTTTGTTAGACAGTTGTGATGTGATACCTTGCCTCGAAGTATAATTTTTCAGCAACTGTACGACTCTGTAACGAGTTTCGTGTCTCCCTCTTGTCGGTTGTTTGTTTGTTGTCGTCCTTGATGTTTTTGTTCTTGTTATTATTTTTGTTGACATTGTTGTTGCTGTTGCTGTTGTTGTTGTTGTTGTTGTTGCTACTGCTGCTGCTGCTGTGGTTGTTGTTGTTGTTGTTGTTTTTGTTGTTATTGCTGTGGTATTTGTTATTTTTGTTATCGTATCGGCTGTAGTAATTAATGTGGTTGTAGTGGTTGCTGTTGTTGTAGCTGTGGTTGTTGTTGTTGTTGTTGTTGTTTTTGTTGTTATTGCTGCGGTATTTGTTATTTTTGTTATCGTATCGGCTGTAGTAGTTAATGTGGTTGTAGTGGTTGCTGTTGTTGTAGCTGCTGTTGTTGTTGCATTTGATAGTAACGGCACAAACTGATTCGCTATCCACAAACCGATATCTCCAAGAAGTAAATTTTGTGGGATTAATACAGACTTAGTGCTTCTAAGTCCATCTGATCTTAACTTTGCTTGCGATATGGTTCGCAACAACTGATTATTCCTATTTACGTGAGTTGATTGTGTAGTTGCCCACGAATTCCGTATGGTGAACCGCTTGTTTATGATAACTTTGGGTGTAGACACAACTCTCTGCTCAGTCAGACTGGAGCCTTGCAATATTTGATGTTTTGAAGGGTCACCCAATAGCAATGCGTTGCTGCCGTGCTCGTTTTTCATTGGCTGATTCATTTGAGTTTTATTTTTTTGTAATATATCCTTCGATTTCGATTGGTCGGTTTTTATTGTTTTTGTGATAACTGTCGACGGTTTCAGCGATGTTTCCCTGGTCGTTCGTCGTGATTGTTGCGCTTTTCTTCTACTCTCACTATTTCTGTTTGTTATTTTTGCGCTGTTATCCCGACTAGTATTAGTGCTAATTTGATGAAATTTTTGAAGTTTGCTTTGGCTGGTGGCGATTGCTGTTCCTTCCCAACCATGCAGCTGTGATTTAGGCTTCGTTACAATTGAGTACTGTTTGACTGGACGTGTAACAAACTGGTTAGATATCCATAAACCTGAAGGAAACAGCAATGGAACACGGATAGAATAATCTCTGGACGAAGTTTCTGGTTTCGACAAATCGGCTGTTGCCCTGGTCGATTTTAATCGATTGGAGAATCCTAATTTGCGTAATTTAGGGGAGAGTGCGACATAATTATCGTGCGCTTGTTTATGTTGCCCAAACCTACTAAGCGCAGTAGCGCTACTCTGATTTGAATATGTGTCGACAGGAGTCAAAAGAGCTACGCTGTTTAGACTTGATTGCGCTCCGGGCGAAGAATTATTTCTTCGGTTGAGAAAGTCTTTTACTCCTGGTGCTCTTTCCAAGAGGATTACACTAAACGGGTGTGGAAACTTTGTTGCATTCGTAGTTGCAGAATGCAATTTTTTGCTGGAAAACATTTTGGATGATGTGATCTTGTTGAGTTTGGTCGTTTTTGTGGTTTTTGTAGATTTAGTTATTGTTTCTGTTGCTTTTGTTGATGTTGTTGTTGTTGTCGTTGCCGTTGCTATTATTACTGTTGTCGTTGCTGTTGTTGCTGTTGTTCTAAATGTTGTAGTTGTAATTATTGTTGTCGCGATTAGCAAACGAACTTTTCCCTTTCTATTGGCGTTTGCTTGCATTTTATTGGACAATTGATTTCGCCGTGCACCTTGTTCTTGCACTTCATTGCTTAGTAAACTTTGAAAAATGTCATTCTGTTCAATTTTATTGCTCAATCTATTTCGGTAGTCAATGGGAATTTGAATTTTATTGGACAATTTTTCAGCGCTGGAAGAAGATGTTGTAATGAACGGAATAAAACGATTGGCTATCCAAATACCAAATCCTGGTGGACCAATTACAAGCGGAGGATTGCGCGTTAATGTTTTCGCAGGTGCAGTTATAGTGGTCTTCCGGCTTTTAAAAACGTCGGTTCTATGAGAATTGTCCACAAATTTACGATTTACTATACCAGTTTTGCCTCGTAATCTTGACTTAATAGTAGATTTTTCAAAATTTGTTCTCAGGTTTGCAGTTTGGTTAATTTGGTTTAATTTACTCGATTTCACATGTTTACGTTTGTTTTGTAATGTCTGGTCGGACTTATCAGTTCCATTTCTACCGTAGTTACCAACAACTTGGCCCGCGATGGAAACCAACGGAACGAAACGATCCGCAATCCAGACTCCAAAATTCGGTGGGATCTGTTTGTTCAGCAGCAGGTCAACGCGAGAAATCGGAGTATGTCTCAAAATGGCAGGCCGCGGCGTAGACTTTATCTGTGAATCTATAGCTAAATGCCAGTTCATTCAAATAGCGTTCAGTTCCGAACTTTCGAGCTTCTACACGTAAGGATTTTGATTTGTATATTTAGGAGTCTTCCATCCTTTTTTCCATTTTTATTCAAAATTGGCAGGGCCTCTGAGCTTTTATGTTCACAATATCTTGACTGCAAATTGAAATATTACAAGTTCGACTGCGCAGTTTCAATTAAACAAGCGTTTAGGTTATACGCATGCCCTTTCTTGTGAATGCTAAGTAATGTATTTTGGCAGGGTTCAACCAAAATTCCTATTTTCAGCTTTTTATTCCGGTTCCGGTAGCAAAATGGACTGAAATGAGAGCCCTAACTGTTTGGTGATTTCAGCAAAAGTTGATTCGACCATACCAACTGTTGTTCTAGTTGTTTTTGTTTTTGTTGTTGTTGTTGTTGTTTTTGTTTTTGTCGTTGCTGTTGTTGTTGTTGTTGCAACCGGTTTCCAGTATCTCGACGAGGAGCGAATGAACTGGCAGATTGTTGTTGCTGTTCCAACTGAGGCAACAAATACGAATCGATAAATTGAACTGAACTTGCGTCGAATTGAATGCGATTGGATTGAAATTTTTTCAACTTTCGTCTGTGTAACTGTTCTGTTGATTTTGTTTGTATATCTGATGTTTGGAACGCCTGTAATTGACGTTGAAATAATTTCGATTCACTTTGGCTGCGATTATCCGGAGTGAATAAAACGTTTATACTCCTGTTTGCTTTAGCAACAGGAGTCAAACTTGTTCGTTGAATGCTAAATGCAACCGCAGGAGGAGATAAGGTGCTTGCATGCATTGTGTACCGATTTAAACGACTTTTGCCGACTTTCTGAATTATGTTGTGCCTGTTAAACGAAAAAATAGGATATTTAATGTTAATCTGTTCTCGAGGAAAAATTGTCAAATGTCTACTCCTGTTCCGCAGATTTTCACGAGTGCTCACATGGTTACCAGAGTGTCCAGGAGGAGTCCCTAGCAGTATACTCTTGTTCGAGAGTCCAAGGTAAGCGGTCAAGTTTCGTGTTGCTGGTTTTCTCAATCCAAAAACTGATTCAAATCGCTTTTTATAGCTTGAGCGCCGATGCCGAGTTGGCAAGTTGAATTTAGGTGTTAAAGCTACTTGCGAATTTCCGATGATCGCGTCTGAAAGTAAAACAAAAAAGGAATTTTTCCTTATATTAAAACATTTACCTAATTTAAGCCAAAACCCCTGTTGACCTACGGAATACATGCATAAAATCGTAACATAACAATACTTAAAATATTAAAATTGGCTCATGCAACCAGTATAAACCTTTTCAAACCCTTTGTTTAAAAAATATATATGTATATATGTATATATATGTATATATTTATATATTGAACTTTAAAAAAACTAACACCAACTGACAACAGTAACGAATGGACTTGGCCCAATTTACGAAACAAGAACACATTTCGGACACTTAGAGTGTCTGTGTTTATGCCATTCGCAAGCAAATTATCAAATCCAACTCCTAAATTTCACCCAGCTCCTATTTAATTTGCCGTCACCTCGGTAAGTGCTAGCTGTGCTTACTTGTACGCGATTGGCTAAACGCGTTTGGTGTTATCCTATTGGCTGCTTGATTTTGCGAAGAAGCAACATTATTGGTCAATTTTTGTCCCGGTGCAAATCCACGAGTAGGGCGAATACTCGGAGGGGCACCAACAACATCCGGGATCGTAACTGGAACTGGATTTGTAGTTGAAATGGACAAAGTTGTAGCTTTAGTAACTGCAATTGTTTTTGGCGTAGACAGAGGCATCATACGTGTTGTTGCGTCAGGATTAACCCAAACCGGCTTTCGAGGCCGATCAGCGTTATGCATCATTCGAGGTGTCGACGTGTGATCGATCTTACGCGTGGTCGTTTTCAATAGGCGACGGGTAGGTAGCAAAGGCACTAAGCCAAGCCGCTCAGGACATACACATGACTGACAACCGCGTTTGCCTCGTATCGTTATCACTACACATGGTTCTGGACACACGAGCCGGTTGACTCGCGAACAACGGGAGCGTGGGAGGATTGTGAACTTTGATCTGGCTCCAGTTGCTTTCGTAGACGTAGACTTGTTTTCCTGAGAACTCAAAGTAGTAGGAGTAGTGATTGACTTAGGCAAACTAGATCCATTCTGACCAGTAAGAACTCGCCTGCTGCTATGACGGCTACCTGTTCGTGACGCTGGTTCCACTTGAGCTTTTGTTAGCGCCGATGATGATTCAGTAGTTGAGAAAATTTCAGGCAATTCAGAGCTAGAACCTACAATTTCACCCGAAATGTCATCATAGTCTTCCGGTAGGCCTTGGAACGGATCGATGTATATAAGTTCCGGCAGCGCTGTTCCATCTATAATTTCAGTGGTAAATTGTTGACCTATAGTCTTGAATTCTTGTAAACTATTCGCTTCTTGGCTTTCAGAATCAGCGACTGTATCGTTGCCTGGCAACCGAAGCAACCTGCGGATCGCAATTCCTGGTTGTCTTCCAAGCAATCGAATCCGGTTTCGTGTATCTATAATTGGTCACAAATATATATATTAAATTTTTTAACTACACCTAAAGTTGATATTCAATTAAAGTAAATACTAAAAGTAACAAACATTGAAACAACAAAGTTAAAGATAGAAAGTTCGGCATACAGAAGAAATTTGTTAAATAAAAAAGTAGATTGTTTTCACAAATTTCAAAAACAAACCAAGCTTTACACTTAAATTTATAAATATTCTCAAAAAAATTAATATCCGCAACCTATTTTATCTTAAAATTGCAATTTTTGTTTTTATTTCAGTCGTAATATAAAGCAATGAAGGCGTTTTACTTAAATATCTGTGCGGCTGCAATATTATTTTAACTGCAAAAATTGCACAATACCTACACAATGTGCGCTGTGTGCATTGTGAATTGGTGCAAAACAATGATGTTTTACCTGAAATAATATCGCTAAACCTGCTGTCTATCTATGCCCGTAGCCAGATCACCTTGCTAGAAGGGCTAAAAAATTTCAGGAGGGGCATTCAAGGATTTTTTTGCATGCACACAACATAAAATTGGCAACGATTTTTAGAACTTTCGAAGGCAAAAACGGTAAGTATTGACATAAATAAATTTTTAAAAACTTAAAAACATACATAAATTTTTAAAGCATAAATTAAACTACCTTGGACAAACACATAAACTGCAAAAATACCCAAAATATAATAATATGGGTTAGTAACAACTCAATTATAAACTGAACTCCGGTATCGTTCGCAGTGTTTGGTTGAAACGCAACTTGCAATAATTTAAAATTGCTACGGTTACAACGTTTTATTCTCAACTGACTGTAGCACCCAGCACCATGTGGTTATATAGAATTAAAATTAAACGAAAAGCCAGGAAATATGGTCAAATTATAAAATTAACTATTAATATTGTAAAACAGCTCCGCAGTCAGTTTTTAGAAATTATAACATGGTCGGCCAATGTAAAGAACAATGGCGGAACAGTATTATAAGCAAATTCCTAAGCCTAAGCCAAAGCCTAAACCTAAGCGTAAGAATGAAAATATTCCTAAGCCTAAGCCTAAGCCTAAAGCCAAGCAAAAAAATTAGTCTAACGCTTAAGCTTACTCTATTCTAGTCTCACCGAAGAACTCTCCGCTCATGATCTTTACATGGGCCAAGTCATCAAAGATCTATTGCCAAATGAACGCAGCGACAAACAGTTGATAATACAATACTTGAATTGTAATTGTACAATTGCCATTTGAAAACAATTGATTGTTAAAGTTTATACAAAACATAGAAAATAGCAAAAAATTCAAAGTATCTTGTAATTACAGCTGTCCCGTGCACTATTTGAATGTATTTATCACAACATTCAACCAGTATAGAATAAATCAGCATTGGATTCGTCGTAACTGAACACTGCTGTTTAAGCTAACTGCTAATTGGTCCACAAGCCGATGTGAATTTTGTGAACGATACACCAATTTATCGGCTTTGATTGGTTATTTTTTGTTCGTTGCTCATCTGATAAACATAGTAATACTTCAGTAAACAAACGAAACCGTGACATGTGACACAATCCGCTTTAATTGAGCAGAACAATGGATGAGTTTCTGAAACCTTACTTAAGTACGTGCTAAGCAATTACTTTAACCAATTCGTCGTTTTTAAAATCGTACTTTCGCTAAACAAATACTTAAGTCGTTGACTAAATTTAATATTATTACAGATGAAACAGTAAGATTTCAGAAAACAAGTGAAAATTTAGTAAGATTAAATGTCTTCAATTATTGTTCAATTTCGACATAGCGAAACCTAAAAGTTTTAGGTTGTAAACTTTCTACAGAGCTGGCCACGTTTTAGGCCAACAAACCAGCCGCCCTATGCCAATGAATGAAATCATTGTTCTGTAACAGCATAGAACTGTTGCCGGACCATAGGTTGCATACAACAAGGGGGTATATAGGGGAAATATCACCCCGAAATTCATACAAACACTCAAAAAGCACACTTTTACAAGTCGTAAACTAAAATGCAGAGGTCAAAAAATAATTTCTTGTTCGCTACGTTTGCTCGATAAAAAATGCATTATCCCGTCCCCAAATGAAATCCTGCCTACGACTTTGCCAGATGAAGGTTTGGCATAACGCTCTTTGAATTTTAAATAGCAGCACGGTTACTGCAACCTTTATGTACTGTAACGCATGCAACTGCAATTGTGCAATCAAGTTTTGCAATGTGATCGCGTAAATGCAAACTCAAAATTGTCGTCCAAACTATTCGCAAACAACGTGCCAATGTGACACAAACGCAAAATTGCAAGTGTTGTTAAATTGCTAATGCAACTTTCACAATATCATGCGCGCACACTAGGCAATTGACGCGAAAATAGCATCAGTGGCCAGCACACTTGAAACGAAAACATTCAGTGATGATCACCTACTTCCTCCCAAAAAAGTTATCTGGTATACGCATGATATTATAGAAGCTGCATAAAATATCTCAGTCTTTACCTGGTGTCCTACGAGATCCAGGAGTTCCAAACACGGTCTGAAATGTACCTTGACTGCCAGGTCTTCGTGTAAATCCTGCACCACCTGGCGTTGGTCTACCAGATGCCTGTGTGCCGGTAGCTATAATTCCACAATACAATGACATAGCTAGCAGAAATAGTGACATTTTGGCGCCAAATGAGCCGTTTGCGTCGTTGGGCTGAGAGTAAAATGACATCATTCTCAATGTAGAAAATGATTGTTTCATAACATCATCGTAATAGCTGACTAAATGCAGTCGTACTGCGTTTAATTATAGCGTTCAAATTAGTTAACAAAGTAAGCATAAGTTCCAATAGTTAATTTGAAATTTAGCAAGTTGCATTAATTTAAATAATACAACATTACTTGTAATGCTTGTGCTTAAAATTTTCTATAAGAATCTACTTTATTGCTAGAAACTGAATGTTTAGTAAATCCTGTCGGCTATGCAAATTTCTGATTACAACAACATTCCATTACCAAAACCAAAACAATAACGAAATGAGAATTTCAGATGAAATTTTAGGCAGCAAAACAGTTTCTAAAAAGCCGAAACTCAGATTCTTCGAAGACCACACTGTAAATTCTAATGAGTTGATTAATCAATTCGGCTAGCGAGTTATTTATTTCTGAATTAAAATCAACAAACATTAACACACTCTGAGTTGAGTTAAGTTTGGGTGAGTTGATTAGTTAGCCCAGAATGAATTGAATCAACTCAAAATTCTGAGTTCTGATAATTCTAACTCAGACTGAGTGATTTAACTCATTCTGAGTTAAAATCAACTTACAGAAATTTACTGTGTACTGCTTAAACAGTTATGATGTACTTGATAATATGGTATTGTTACAGTTCAAAATGACCCTAGTAAAAATACTCAATCACTTTCAGGTTGAAGTAAAAGAGCCACATTAAACACACGTTTGAAAGTGAACTATTAATATTCAACTCAACACATTTGAATGAGAGAATATTTTTCAAAAAAACATTATTAAAATTTCCAAAAAATCATAAAAAATCTCGGATATTTTAGAAAAATAGTCTCCGTATCAACTTTGGTTGTTGTTTTTGGAACAATCAAAAACCGAAACAGCGGAAAGTTTTAAAAAAACTACCGAACGCACGATAAAGCGGTGATTTGAGATAAAACAATTGAAAATTGTGAAATAAATTACAAAATTAATCAGTTTTTGTGTGAAATTTTCGTTTTTTTACTTGAAAATGTTAGGAATTATATTCAAAATGTCAAGTACCACTTAACTTCATTATTAACGCTATTGTTCGTTGATTGTTGCAAACTGAACAGCTAATTGCAACGCGTTGTATATATTGTTCACTTTTTTTACGACAATTAGGGCTGCGCTATACTTTTATGACGTACGGCGCCGTCCGTCGAGTATAGCGCAACCATTACTGAGTGATTAGGAAAAAAACTGCATTCTCAACTGTGTGTAGCACCTAAAGTTAGTAGCACATTTTCAAGAAGCTAACGATAGTACGATTCATTGCCTGATAAGACTAGACGGGTCCACAAATTCCATGGTGGGCCCCCCTTTCCGATGATCAAAATATTTTACAAATTGTGAATTTTTCAATTTTAAATACATATGCATGTTGAATAGTAACAGTTATTTTTTTGTTTAAAATCTTGTTAGGATGGGAGCCGCTTTTTGCGTTGGGGCACCCAAATGGGAAGTACAGTGGTGGATGTTCCTGCCGTGGTGCGACTACCAGCGCAAAATCAAAACAACCTTCTCTTTGAGTAATGATATTGAAAACAAAAATTAAATTTTTGATTTCCTTACCATTAAATGGTCTTGTAAACCCTTGAGCTCCATCTCGTCCGGGCGGCGAACACTGACACTTGTTGCAACTGCTTTCCGGATCCGCCACAATTCGACAACTCGCGGCACAAAACAGTACCGGACACGGGCTCACGCTTGGCGACGGTGGCCTCACGACGGCAGGGCCATTAACTATATAAAAATGAAAACAAATAAGTTTCGTAAATTATAAAAAATTTCTAACTTTTCTTATTTTAATTACAACGTATTTTATTCAAAGTACCCGTGTTATCAACCTAACGTATCATAGAGCTCAATAGAATTTATGATAATAAACATGACACTATACTTTTGGCTGGTTTAATTCTTGTTTTGTGCCGCGTTCGGCTTCGTTCGACGCTTTGCCGTCCGATGCCGAGCAAAGATACTTGTTCCCTAACCTAAGAGTACATTTTGCTCAATAACCAATAGTGTTAAACACTGACAAATCATTTTAGCAAGAGACTTGAACCCAGCCCAACATCTTGACACAACAGTTGACGTATGTTACTTAGCGAAATGTACTGTTTTTCGCGGAACTGCAATAGAGTAAACTTAAGCTTTACACTAACGGTTTGCTCAGGCTTAGGCTTATTAATATGCATATACTACTTTTACGCCGCTCAAAATAGCATTGGGCACAAAGTAGCTTACGCCATTCACAACAAATAAATAAATCGATTGAAAATTGCCTCGAAAATTCTAAAATCAATCAGCTAATTGTAGCACTATATTTTTGACTAATAATTTTAATGTTTCTCCGGCGAGCAACGGCGTCGACCAGCATCGAATGCCGATTTTCCGTACGCGTCAGACGGAACCACAAACCAATTTTAAACAATTGGATTTGCGGCGCCGTCCAGCACCGGAAACGTTGTATAACTATAGCGTAAACCGTTACAAATAAACAGTAACAAGTAAACATAGTGTCATGTATATATTATTATAGTCATAGCTATTTGCTTATAATTCCGTTCGTTTTGAAAAAAATTGTTTTGTTAAATATACCTCATTTTGCTACAAGCATAAGCGTTCACTATGACCGGTTAAATAAATGAAAAGATATACCGGTCCCACCAGTGGCGAATCCAGGATCTCAAAATGGGGGGGCCAAAATTTCACAGGTAATAAAATTTACTTTTGACCCACACACAAACCACGAATTATTGTCACAAAATTGCTATGTATATAATTTTTGTCGAGATGCTGTTGGGGGGGCCCACGGCCGGGGTGCCCCCCCATGGATCCGCCATTGGGTCCCACCACAGATTAACTGCTGCTGTTTATTACGTGTTATTTAGTCTGAACATACAATAAAATACAGTTGGTTTACAACGAATCTACGACAATTCGCCGCCCGACTGCTTGTCACAAAACAGGGTCGTAAAAACTTATTAATGAATCTAAGCATAATCCTAACCGTAATCCATAACTTAAGCCTAAGCCTATGCTTAAGCATAAAGATGAGCGACGAATTGTCGAGTCGATGAAATTCCGGATAAACAAGTTGTCGGTCGCCAAGTTGTCGCAGATCCCATTAACCGTATTTGCTTACTTTGTGTTTGTTTATTGTTAATAACGCATTCGCACGTGTAACACGATTCGGGACGTTTTTGAACGACACTACACGGCACAGGACAAAGTAGCGGAGGGCACGAATCTGGCTGAGGACTCAGCTTTGACTGATTTGAACCTGAAATAAATGAAAGAATAATAATTGTAATTAAAATGACACATATTAAACTTAAAACTTGGCTTGCACCCTGAAATAAATGAAAGAATAATAATTGTAATTAAAATGACACATATTAAACTCAAAACTAGGCTTGTACCCTGATATATTTGAAAGAATAATAATTGTAATTAAAATGACACATATTAAACTCAAAACTCTGTACCCAAAAAAAAAAAAAAAAAAATTAATAAAAAAAACACATATTAAGCTCAAAACTTGGCTTGTAAATTTGATTTGTGCAAAAAAATTATGTTGTTATTAAAAAACAAAAGCTCCAAGACATTCAATTTTTTGTAAACCTACGGTAATTGTTAACCATTTGACAGCGGCACACTCTTGGGTTTGGGTATAGGGTGGTTTCGCCAACCGAAGTTTTCCGTCAGGAACAGGCACTGTAGAATAATTGCTACAGGGCCGCACCTTGAGAGGGGTAACCGGCGCCACCTCTCTTGTAGACAGATATGCCCCTGCCATCAAATGTTTCAACTGCGGTAAATTGAATTGTAACATTTTAGCTTAGCAAAATTTTCGCAAGCGACCTCCACAAATACAAATTTTCACCGCTATTATGTGCTAAAAGTACAAGCCCGTAGCCAGCTTACCTTGCAAAACGATTTAGAAATTGTATTCTAAACGCCAACATTTTAGTCTTTTAACAACCCCAGCAAACACAAAACGTATTGACTCGGTAACGCCACTGATTTTTATATTAACCCCTTTTCACATTGAGTTGCCTATAGGCAACTCAGCGCAGTGTATATACGTTAAGTAATATATATCGCATCGTGTTTAACAATTGCAACACGTATACATAGCACTATATCACACAAAGACGTGAGAGCCCCCTCGAGCTCGAGCGTCAAGCTCCTATAGCTTAGTGGTGATGGTATACGCCTCCCACTCCAGTCAGTGCAGTTCGAATCCTAGCATAAAAGTAGGTCTCCGGGAAAATAGAAAATATTCATGTGAGAAAGGGTTAAGGGTGGCGCTATACATGTCGTGCAGAAATGTCCAGCGCCGCCCGGCGCCGCATGTTAAAAAAGTTTGATTACAAATTATTGCGTCATGAGTCAATACACGTGCGTTGTGGCACGATGCTGGACGATAATGCACGATGCGGGACGTCATCAAATAGCGCCGCCTTCAAAGTGTCTGTCAGAGTGTGGTAGGTCTGGATTTCGGACTTCTTAAACTTCTTAATTATATACACAACGGGATACCGGTGCAGATGCGAAAACAGGCGCGGAGCGGATTACGAAATCACGACCGTTTTAAGCGGACGCTCTACCATTGAGCCACGCAGTACACCACTCCAGCTGCAATCATCTTCAACTATTCGTCGACACGAAATCGACGACAGGTTGCCACCCGACAACTGTGTCGACCAACAGTATCCTAGAGCCTATTAATGAAACTAAGAATATTAATCTTATGCGTAATCCTAAGCCTAAGCCTCAGCTTTAACATAGCGGTGAGCGATGAATTGTCGAGTCGATGAAATTTCAGATTACAAGTTATCGGTCGACGAGTTGTCGGTCGATGAATTGTCGTAATACCGTCGACACGTATCATTGCATAAGCATGCGGACATGCATGCGTCTATATAATTTACCAGACGTACCAGATTCATCAGGACAACTGCATTGAACGCATTCTTGAGCGACTTGTGGGAACCGAATACACTGAGCTGGACATCCGGTAATATCTGGACAATCCGGACGTTGAGCTCCGGTTCGATCCGTTCCAGAACCGGATGACGTTTTAACGCTGACAGTTGAACCAAACAGGCCCGGTGGACAATCGCATGCTTTACATCCGCTTGTTGTGTGAACGGTTTTCGAGCATGCAGTCGGACAAAATACTCGAGGGCACGCGGTGTTTAGCTGCTGTTCCCCGGTTCGAACAGGACGCGATACGGCTAAAACCATCAATGATCGTTTCGACGTCAAATGTTACTTTTAGAAGCCGACACTAACTTTAAACATAATGCTAACGTTAAACCAAAGCCGGAGCGTAAAGATTAGTCTAAAACGATATCGGCGCTTTGATACAGTCCAACGAAATAGGCCGTCCTACAAAGTTACGTTGGCGTTCTGGAGCATAAATTATATATCATCGAACCGAATATTTTGCAGTCAAAAGCATCCGATTTCAAAGGGGGGGCAAGGAAAAGTAACCCCTCTTGAAAAAATCTACTTATCCTCCACCCCAGAACGGTTTTGGCCCACGCTGCAAACTGTGAGAGAAGCGAGCAATTTTTAGATTTCGTTTGCAAACCTGTCGTACAAAGACTGTATGTATTTCAGCTCCATGCATATTACTCATGTGAACAGTGCGATATGGCGTACACAAAATATTGTGGTTGATGCATATAGCACGCATGTCGAACTGGCTACGGACCTATGTGTATATTCTTAAACGTGTGGCGCACCTATCGCCAGCTGGTGATAAGTCCAATTGGCTTCGAACGAGCCAATAGAGTACTTTAAACCTGGACACAATTCTGACATTTAATTAGTTTTATTTGTAATCCGGGTACAACATCTGTAGCTTACCGCAGTTTGCTTGTTTGCAAAAACCAATTACTAACTGGTGATAGAAGCTATACACATTTGAGAATCAGGATTCTACTTCAAATTTTTGCTACATACTGACAGTTCTGGACTCTTCAAAATCGATCACAGTATTTTCTTGCGATGCACTCTTGAACGCCGGATTGGGACACGCACAAGTTTGGCATCCGTCCAACGCCGTAATTGGCACACAACCGTCATCAAAACAATCGACCGGTGGACATATTGGCGCACGAGTTGGTTGTTGTTCTGCGTTTTCTTCAATGACGTCATAATCTGCACTTACACTGCTACTCCGTTTTGATGATGTCACCGCGGACGCGACTGAAGTCTGTCGTGCTCCGCCCGAAGAACTATTGCTGAATAGCTCCGGACACGAACATACCACACAGCCATCGTGGGTGGTGCGAACAGAACGGCATCTCGCGTCAAATAGGGAACATTCTAAAGTTGGACAAATTTGCATTTCAAAATCAGCAATTTCTGCCGTTTCAAAATTGTTCTCACGCAAAGGCCGATGAGTGGTTCGCAAAGGATCCGGCCCACGGCTTGC
Source organism: Enoplolaimus lenunculus (assembly GCA_030248215.1). Classification (NCBI taxonomy): domain Eukaryota; kingdom Metazoa; phylum Nematoda; class Enoplea; order Enoplida; family Thoracostomopsidae; genus Enoplolaimus; species Enoplolaimus lenunculus. The sequence continues at coordinate 36,878 of JASANG010002267.1, forward strand.
CGGTCCTTGTGATGGAAGGCCACCTGGAAGACCTGCAGGACCGACGCCAGCACGGCCTTGATCGCCGATAACGGTTGCCTTAATCATGTTGACACTGGCGCAAGCGCATACTTGGCAGTTGGTTGTACGCGAGACAGGGACACACGACGAATGCATTAAGTTGCACTCTATTGGAGGACAAATTTGAACTGAATGTATTGTATTTTCGTTGTTCGCGAATGCTGGATCGATCATAGGCGGAAGTAAATTGGGACTGTTCGCAGTAGCCGGTGGTGGCACTTGCGTCACTGACACTGAAACGTGATTAATTTCAAATGAACGTACTCAAATGACAAGCGCGGCTTTTGACAGAAACGAATGTGGATTAAACGCAGTTTTAATATTTTTTCAAATTTTCAATGTCGTTTCAAATTAGTTTTGAAAACCATAAACTTTAACCCCTTCTCACATTGAGTTGCCTATAGGTAACTCACCGCTGTGTATATACGTTAAATAATATATATCGCACCGTGTTTAACAATTGCAACACGTATACATAGTACTAAATCACCACAAGACGTGAGAGTCCCCTCGGGCTCGAGCGTCAAGCTCTTATATCTGAGTGGTGATGGTATACGCCTGCCACTCCAGTTACTGGAGTTCGAATCCTAGCATAAAAGTAGGTCTCAGGGGAAATAGAAAATATTCATGTGAGAAAGGGTTAAAGTTAAGCTAAATATTAACAATGAGCGAAAAACGGCTTTCAGTTTGTAGACTCATCCCACGCTCGACTCAAAATAAAACAGCTTTTGAAATTAAGACACACATACTTCAATTGAACAGAAAACATTCAAATCCAGGAATCACGGGTAGTAGATGTTTGTATCAATGCTCAGCTATAGGAGCTTGAAGCTCGAACACTAGCGTACTATTACGCCTTATAGAAGTTTCTAAACATTGTGATTTTTGCATTTGCGAAGTGAAACCGGCCATCGGCCGGCCCGGTACCGGCCAGGGGCGTAGTAGGCAGGCCAACCAGGTGGCCTCAAAATTGTTCTTGATAGCAAAATTTTTGTACCGCAATAATATTCAGCCGACATGAAACGGTTTTTCATTGAAGTTTATTACGTGATAGCATTTCTTGCAGTATGGTATTTGTTATAGGCGTCATAGTGGTTTTCGGTTTACAACACATAACAGCTGCGACAATCTAAATAATAGTGGAAATAAACACAGTAACTGAAAACCGCTGACGCGTGGCCGCATTTTTTTCTACCGGTTCCACCTGTGGTGTCACAAACGGTTAATATTTATGCAAATATATCAACTTGCTTGCTTATTATTGGCTAAATTTTACTATTTTTTACGGAATTGCAAAAAGTTACCAAAAATAGATTTGTTTCCCAGCTGTGAACGTCCAACATTCACTTCAACTCACGAGCATTTCTAATCTTATCCAATTCAGCGAGAATACTTTGCGACAGTTCATCTGCGTCGCCTTCGATCACGTTATTATTCGCGTCAACTGGCAACGCGGCGCCGACATCCTCGACACGATTCTCACGCTGAGGCAAATTCTCACGCTCTGGCGAATTCTCACGATTTGTCGTGTCGCCAGATATTTTGCCACGGTTTGCGTCGACGTTCTCACGCGAATGTCTGGGCGTGACGCCACGTTGTGCACTAGACGTAACGGCGCCGTCGGCGACATCCGACGGATTACGCGTCACCCAGAGTGGGCATGCGCATGTCGGGCAACCGTCGGATCGCGTAATTTCAATACACGTAATCGAAAGGGCAACACAGTCGATTGCTTCACATTTCCGCTGCGGACCATTATTACTTCCGGGTCCGCCCGGCGATGGCAGTAGGCTCAGAGCGTCCGGTGATCCGGTTAAATTGAACAAACTAGGAATTCGAAACGGAAGTTGCGGCTGTTCATTGGGAAGTGTCGTAAATCGAACAGGTGGCGGTGCAAGCGTTGTGGTTGCGAATGCTGAAGTAGTAGGTAGCGGTTGTTCGGAGTCACCGCGTGAGACACTAACTGCCGAGTCGGGGAAACCTTAAAATACGACGCGTATCGTAAATCGCGAACGGGATCAGTTTAGAAGCCGAACATTATTTAAAGGGCGGAACACTACTTAGAGGAAAACATTAGAAAATTCGGCCCATGTAAAGATCAGTGGCGGAACGTTTTACTGCGGAAATGCATTAAGTAAGCTTAGGTATTAGACTAGTTTTTTGCTTAGCTAAGGCTTCGGCTTAGGTTTACGAATATGCTCATTCTTACGCTCAGGTTTAGACTTAGGTGTAGGCTTAGGCTTAGTAATATGATTATAATACAGTTCCGCCCCTGTTCTTTATATTGGCCGAAAATTCAAACTCAAATACACGTGTATGCCCAGTAACGAACTATAAATACAAGTGAATGAGAGTGTTAGTTTTGTGGAACCGGAAATATAAATTAGGAACACCAATAATACAATTTTCATGCCTTAAAAGAAACATAGCAAAACAAGAAAATAAGTCAAAATAATAAACATTTAAAAATGGTAAGTTTTCACAATAGAACGGCGTATCGACCAATTGGATTGACTCGTGCTTCTTGACGTGTTTATTTTTGTGATTTTGACCAAACCCTGTCGCACACCGACGTACGAACCAACTGCGCCAAAGGGTCGAAATGTGGATATTTTGATAGAGCGCAACGCTGCGAGAGATACAATATGATTGATAATGGCTACGCATATTAGGCCACACCTTAGCACAAAAAGTCAAAAATGGAACTGGTATTTTCCGGGAGATCCCTGAATTAAACACGTAAGCTCCATTTTTTCACTAAGAATCAGCAAAAAGTTTGCTTTACAGATAGCGAAGCCCAAAAACCAGAATAAATGCTACCCTGCCAATATTGACGTAAAAACATTTTTAAATGTGAACTCTCAGAAAACAGCAACGTCACATTTTAAAAGAGGCGGCCTCTAGGCCGTATCAAACATAAACTTGAACAAAAAATATTTCCAGCACCACATACCTACAATTAAACTTTATCATAGTCCATTAGTAAAATACTAATTGGCGTGCCCGTGTAAAAATTCTTGATACCCATCCAGGTTAAATATTTTACGGATACACCTGATATCCTCTCTCTTCGTTGTAACCGTGAAAACAGGGGATACTGCGGTGTCATACCCCTCCCAGCATAATATTACGTTTGGTGACGCTCAATTCGGCTGAACTAAGAACGAGTGCTTTAACGCAAAATTGCCGCAAAAGTATTCGCACTAGAAACTAGTTTATAAAACAGGAAAACAAAATATTCTATGCTACAGGTGACAAAATTTCCGCCACATTTGCGTAATGTGGAGCAACTACAAAAGTGCTTACACGTCTATGCTTGTTAATCCCATAAAATATTGTGGTACCCATGTAAAATAATTACAAGCGCTTTTGAAGCTCATTCAAAATTAAACCGAACATTTTTTCAAATGGTTATGCTTTAAATAGATTAGGCTCACGTGATAGCAAGCAGTAAAGATGCTACTTCAATTTAAACTCCATTCACACGTTCAAGTTTTTGTAGCGACAATTTACGATTGAAAGTTCCACTTGACAGTTTTTATTCGCAAACCCTTTTCGCAAAACTTGCACCATCGCGTTCTCGCTGCTCAAACTTGCATGTGTCAATGCGATTTAACAACTTTTAGAGTGCACAAAAGTGGGCCCCCAAACGTGTGCAATCACTGCGAAGGTTACCCCGTTGCCGGCGTCGAATATCTTCATGTGACCGCGTGAGAAAATTCCAAAAATTCACACCAATTGGGCAACCACAAGTTGCACAACCGTCTGGTTTAATGATTTCTTCACATTCTTCGGCAATCACGCTTTTACAATTAATGCTACGTGGGCATCGTGTGGGACGGCGTCGTTCCTGGGATTCTGTAATACTGGACAATGGTCAGTTTGCAGGATTCATGCATACAGTCCATATACGAAGATGGGCTTAAGTTAGTTATAAGGGCGCGGTCACTGGGAGACAGAAAGACTTGGAGACTTAGAGACTGTGTGGTGTAAGCGTAGGCTTAAACCCTATTCATACGTGCAAGTATTTATAGCAAAACAAACTTGCACGTGCACCTTGCATCTGCAAGTTTGGTCACAATACAAGTTTGAAGTTCTTGGAGCGGCAAATAACTCGCTAGAAATTAGGCTACTAAATTTAATTGGCATGTGTGAACACAAGTCGGTTGAATTTCTTGCACCTAAATTTTGATTGGCATCCATTGAGCACCAGATAGAAATTGTCGGATTTGTTAGCGGTTTCAAGTCAAGAAATTTCGAGTATAGTCGTCTGCACGCGGGAATGTTTCTCGCAGATAAAATTTGCACCTGCAAGTTTGGTTCAAAAATTGATTCTGCCAAGTTGCAACTGAAATTTATTCATGACGAACATAAGCAAGAAATTAATTCACATATTTGAATAGTATTGCAAGCCGAAATAGTTCATGTTCATTGTTTGAACTGATGATATATATAGGTCATGTTTGATATTTATTGCAGCCATGTGCTAGTTATTGATTAATTTCACGTCAAGATTCAAAATAAAAATTATTCTTTGCAAACACTTACAGCTACAAATTACTCATGCAAGTTAATGCTTCGAGTTATTGCTTCAAAACCTTGCACGTGTCAGTAGGGTTAAGGGATAGGTTCTCAGATATAGGCTTACACTTAGGTATACGTTTGACCTAAGGCTAGGAGTTAGTGAGTCAGGCCCCTAAAATTAACCATGGCCCGAAAAGTGCGATGCGCTTCGGCGTAAGGTAATAGACTGCAGCGCGTAGCGCACAGAAGTTAAGCGCAACATTTACATAAAATTACAGCATTTTAGAAATTAAGTTTCCTCGGTAGTTCGCAAAAATCTTCGCTCAAACTTGAACGATCACACAATTAAATCCCTTCCACGTTTTTGTTTCACTGGTGAAAATCACAAGTTCAGCGTGTTTATTAGTTGTTAAAAACTAATATGAAACTGCATATTTACCTTCTGCGCTGCTGTGATGAATAGTGATGAATTGATCTTGAGTCTCGCGTTCGTTTTCCAAATGCATTTGAAGCCACGAGTTAAACGTTCCCACGGTTTCGGTGTTCCCACGATTGTCCTCGACCTCGTGTTCCAAATCGATGACATCATTTTCGTCTGATGACGTTTGGCGATCGCTGATTGGCTGTCGTTCCAGTAGACCGCGATGATCGTACGCTTCCTCGAGGTCAACGTAAACTCCACACGTACATATAGGGCAGCCACGAGGAACTCGAAGAGCACAAGATGGTGGACATTTGAGTTTAGGACACCGACGGTCTTCATTGAACTCAACTTGAGTTGAGGTAGCATTTGAATGGAATTGTTTGTCTCCGGTAATATATTCTGTGGTCGATTAGTAAGCGAATACAATTGTTTAAATGAGAAATAGTAGGATATTGATTGGAAAAGTGCGTAGTGAGTAAAATATACTCTACGCAGTGCCGGAGCAGACAGGCGTGGGGCTACCCGCGAACTCGAGGTGGGGGCCCCAAAACACGCGAGCGAGAAGTTAGACGCATTTTAAAACTTCGGCGGTTTTTGTCTCAACCGGTTAGTGTGGGGGTCCCTTTAGGGGGTTCCTTTAGCGGTGGGCCCCTTAAAGGACCACTAAATGGGGGGATGGGGTGACTGCTCCGACCCTGACTCAACGTATAATTAATGCAACGCCGATTTTGATACGATCGGATAATATTTGCATAGGCTGGTCATTGGCCTGACAATTGCATGGGCCGATGTAAAGATCAGGGTCGGAACGTATTTTTGAGGGTTTGCAATAGAGTAAGCGTAAGCTTTAGATGAATTTCATTGTTCAGGTCTAGGCATACGCTTAGGTATTACCTCATTCTTACGCACAGGCTTAAGCTTAGGAATATGCTTATACAACACTGTTGTAGCCTTTTCCTATACATTGGCACTTGCATTCTACTGTATAACAAAATTATTAGTTTAAGAAGAAATTTATACACGATTTAGATATGGTTAGTGAGAAACTCATTAATTACCATAATAGGCTTATGTTATAAAGACAAATAATTCAGAATAGGTAGCATAAGAGAGAAAAAAGTAAACACATTCACATAAAATAAGATAACATAGATACATACAAATAAACTATAGGCCATAGAATAGAACGATATTCACTGCATTAAAGTGGCCGCTATACTTGACGTCCGGCGCCGCAAGTTAAGCACTATTCACACGTGCAAGGTTTTACTGCAAGAACTTGCAGCTGCAAATTGCACACAGAAAGTGGATTGCTTCATCAGTAAATGAGAAAGCAGTTGCAATAAATTTTGTGAACTTGCATGGGTGTTCACATATGTGAATTCCACGCTATGATTTTTAATGAATTATTTGCAGCTGCAAGTTTTTCGATCGATATATTGGACAAAACTTGCAAGTGCGACTTGGAGCTGCAACTTTTTGCAGCAAAAAACTTGCACGTGTTAATAGGCTTTAATTTTTTTGCTTAAATTAAAATTTTTTCATATGGTGTTATCTGGCATCGGACGTCATTAAAATTAACAAAAAGTTGAGCCACACCCAGTGGCGGATTCAGGAATTTCCGGCGAGGGAAGATGATTTTTGCATGGCGAATTGGTAGACTTTTAAGGCGCGTTTCGAAAATATTTCGCTACTTCAAGATTTAAAATTGTGCCGGAGCAAATTTTTTTGCATTTTCTACTGTACAGACGTTATATTTTTTAGGTATTTGGCTAAGAACACATTCTAAGCTTCTGGTTAACCATTTGCACAGCAACATATCTGCGCGGCAGGGCTGGTGGAGGGATACATCACCATCCCTATGGATCAGCCACTGACCCATCCTGAAAAATTTGAATTCAGAAAATACTCTTCATATTTCTGATTTTTTAGAAAATAAATACTCACTCGGAGTTCCAGGGACGTTGACTCCGGCAGGACACGCGCACGACATACAGCCATCCGGACGGGTTATTTCGATACAGCTCGGATGAAGCGATTCACAGTTGACCGGAATACAATTATTTGGCGAAGGATTTTCTAAAAAATACATGGTATAAAAAATATAAATACATGGTATAAAAAATATAAATACATGGTATAAAAAATATAAATACATGGTATAAAAAATATAAATACATGGTATAAAAAATATAAATACATGGTATAAAAAATATAAATACATGGTATAAAAAATATAAATACATGGTATAAAAAATATAAATACATGTTGTTGTGAATATTTTAGCCGTTTGCTTGCGGTGTCTAATAGTTAATAAAACGTTCAACTGAATCGACTGTTGTTATACACACCGAAAATAATGTGTCTACTAGTGCAAGTAATGAACGCTACTGCGAACTTGCAATTAACGTCAAGATGCAGACGATATGTGTACAATTTGTTTTACTGATACGCTTGGCGTTCAACTGGCAAATCCAGCTGACGTCATGTGGTCACGTATTTTCACGCTGCGTGTGTTCGCCGGCGTACTTGAACATCGTTGGCCTGGACCGCGAATTTCATTTGCATTTATGAAATGTCCTATTTGCAATAATCCCCCATTGAACACCGTAGCTTAGACCGCGAAACGCAGCTCTGCCAGGTACGGGTGAGTCAAAGGCTATAGTGAAAACTGGCAACGACCAGAATACCAGCCAAGGCGGTCTGCCTAAAGCCGAATCAAAGAAGCTCTGACACCGAAGTTTGTCAAGCAAGCGCTGCCTGAGGCTCAAGAATGAAGGATTGAATGCGTCACCGCAAATTATTGATCCACAATCGGCGTTCTATAATGATCCACGTAGGGTTTGCGTTAAACGAATATGCGTATTACGTTTGTTTTAAATGTAAGCATGCGTATTATGGTGGTGAGGCCGGCGGGCGCCGTTGCGGCAACAAATATCAGGACAGAGGGTTACGACGAAGATGCCTATGACCCCTCCGAATTGGTCTGTGGCGCGTGTTCTGATGTTGTCGCGCTCAGGTTTGTCCCAAACACCAAACTTCATTCTTAGAATATAAATGTCGCTATTGTTGTTCGATTGCGATATATTTTTGTTTTCGGTACGACACATTTTTGTCGGACTTGCCACGATGATTTTCAAGATCACCGCGTTGCCGAAACGGCAGAGCACACGGTCAAACCAACGTCAAAAACCAAAGCGCAAGTTATGACCGTAACTTTATGAACTGTACCGAGCCACAG
>JASANG010001614.1:0-45172 GCA_030248215.1 Enoplolaimus lenunculus
TACTCCTCCTTCGACGAATTTTTAGTTGAAAAAGTCTTACTTCAATCACAACGGTATTGAAGCGCAATACACACGTATAATTGAATAATACGCTATTAAGTAAAACTCGATGCGATTATTTAAAGTGCATATTCATGATGCTAATACATCATGCACTATTCCTAGACTAGAACTACAACATAAATCAAAACCAAATTGTGACCCATTCACGATCGCTGCTCAGTTTCATTTTTTATATTTTTAAACGATATATTCGGCAAGAAAAAATACCGGTGCCGCATGCCGATTTTTTGTCGGAGCCGGACATCCGGTTGCACCCTGCCGTGTATAGAACAGGGCTGGAGCAGTAGCTTATAAGCATATTCCTAACCCAAAGCGTAAGGATGAACCTACTCCTGAACCTAAGCAAAACAGTTAATCTAATGATTAAGCCGACTCTTTTAACCCCACAGGAAAACGTTCCAACACTGTTCTATACATTACCCGTTTCGTGCCATTCAGCTTTGATATTTATTTTTGTGCTACCAACAGCCAAACTCGCTCATATTAACCAAACACTGTAAAGTTTACTACTTCTTAGACACACAGTAACTCAACTACAAGCAATCATTATTCCTTTCAAAAACGTATACACCATAACCGTTTTCGCACCATTTGATTATAAAGTATCCACGGGAAAATTGTGTCAGATTGCCTTATGAACATTATTCTAAAGCCAACCTCTTAATAGTTACTACTTGTAAACTGCTTAAGAATTTTCCCGTTTCTTTAATCAGGCTTGATTTTTCCATAAAAAGGAAAACGCAAAGCCGCTATGGATGCAAAATCTGGTATGAAAATTATACGAAGAGAATCCCATGACTATTTTAATATCAACATTTTATAACACAATGTAAGTGCAACACGCTGCAAAAGTTGCATATGGTGAAAAATGGCACCTGCCAGCCAGCTAGCCACAAACTTGTGAATTTGAATTCGGCGAATATCTGCTAAGAGGATTTGTGGTTTCGTTGTCGCATAAAATTAATCGTTACGCAGTTGAGGACGTTTGATCAAGTAGAAACAAAATGAAAAAATTCATTTCGGAAGGAAGATATGAAGAACACCAATTTCGTACTTCTTCGAAACGTCTTGTGGCTGTTACGCAAGCCATTTGCTAAAATAATATATTTTAAAACAAAGCTTTTTCTATTCTTGCCACCTGTTCGGAGAAACGAAACACCGAAAAAAGCCGGAAAAACAGTTTTTCATTGCATTTTTTCAGTACGTAACTCTGGTTTATAGTGCTTTATAAACATTCCACGTCCGCGCAGACAGATAAAAATATCCCATGTCGACGCAAACGCAAACACTAAACCACGTAGTGTCTCGTCCGTCCAAATTTGCGACATCCGGCTGCTCATAAGTTGATTATCACTTTGACGACACCATCCAAAATCCCTTGCATTCATCAGAATACCCTAAAGGTGGCACTACAATTTTGATGATGTCGCGCCGTCCATCACCGTTCGGTGCCGTTCGGAACAGTACCACAACACACATTTATTACCGCACGGTGCCGGACTGACAACGCGGCAGCACGTGCAACTCCACAGTAATTCCTTCACAATAAACCACGTAATTCTCATTATTGATTATGACTTGAAACCAGAATGAATTGCAGCAACACCAAACGTCAAGTTCCGATGCGTTACGTTAGAAAACCCAGCGTTGGTAATCATTGCTGAAAAATCATCCTGAAATAACGCAACATATAAGCGACAAAGGTGGATGCAGGACGTAAAAAATAATTGTCACGGGTTTAATGTCAACACAGCAAAAAGTTCCTGACTCAAACATTGTTTAAAACTGATTAATACCTGGCGTATGCATACAAATCACGTCGAGTAGACTACACAGAATCTACAAAACGTTTCATATGTTATCGTGTGCACAGCTTAAGGGCTGTTCCCGTATGCTGAAAAGTGTGTTGCACATTTTCTAAAACTGGTGATAGGTCTTGCGACTTGGGAGCCAAACAATTTCTACCGTCAAACTGTAGCACACTTTGTCCATCGATTTATGCTGCTTCTCCTCAGTTGTAAGGTTCACAGCTCGCACAGTACCAACAATGGGTACTACACACATTCAAGATTATATTATCTTCACCTCGCAATTATTTACCTATGCTAGATAAAAAATGGTAATTACTTGATCTGGAAACTGTCGTATACTTTCGACGAGATACTGATAAGAATGCCAGTCGCCGGCAATCAAATGACCCATTACAGGTATTATATTAAAGGAGTACCAGTCATACGTGCTGAAATAATCACAAACTTTCAGTCAATATCGCATATAACGAATGAAAGAAGCAAAATTTTATACACATGCGTGCAGAATTTAAAATTCGAATAACTATTAAACATGTATAAAACAAATAGCTCTGATTACAAATCGACTTACTTTCTTAATTTCGCCGTTAAATTCCAAGCAACCTAACAACTTTTGTACACTATAATCGTCAGATTAATTCAATTTTTGACACAAAGTACACTAAGGCTAACAAATTTGCAATTATCTAATCGGCAATATTTCACATAGAAGCAGCAAACGTTATCTTTGAGAACACCGTTTTATACAACTAACCTACTAATTAGAGCATTATTGACGCGGCTGAACTCTAAGCACATAAAACGACCACCCTTTCGCAAAACACGATACGCTTCTTGTAAAACCTGCATTCACATACTATTACAATTACAGTGGCAGCAAAACACTCACTAACGAAAACAGTTGACATTTCTGTGGAATAATACCGACATACACGAAACAAAAGAAAAACTTTCGTGCTAAGCTCTCAATAGTCAGTGCCTGCAGTACGCATCTCTCACCAATTGGTGCTAGACGATAAAAATTTCTCTATCTGCTGAGACATACGAAATCTAAAACCAGTAGCACACGACAAATGCTTGCATCACAAAGAACATGGCAACTGGTCCAGTAAGGAAACCTTTTCATTAACAAAATCGTCTTAATTATAAAACTACTATGTCAATTAGATACCTTGTCAATGTGAGTACAGTTACGAATTCCAAACGCAATTGTATACACATCGAAACAATTATCTGCAAATGGCAAATTCTCTGCGTCACCCTGTTTCCAATCAATACCTAAACCAGCGAAAATACTATACAATGTCTTATAACGAACACCAGAGATGAAATGCTTTAGTTAATCTCCGCCACATATTTTAGAGGTCTGGGAAAGTAAACCCAAACAAAAACCAAGACACGTTTTGCCTATGGGATCCTTGACACAGTGTGTACAAGCACGATTTGATAACGAAACGTCACAACACAAAAAATTAAATGACCCGAACAAAACATATTATCATCCAATTAGCGCATTTCGAACTCATTCACTCTAAATAGAATGTTAAAGTTTCTGTCTAAACCAGTGAAAAAATTTAATAAGCTACAAGTTTAAACCTTGAATGCCAATTTGTTCGGCCTTTAATCTCCCACAGTTGAGCATTTCTTTATTGATATCACACACTATGATATGTCCCGACACCTGGCTATCATTCACGTGCCATCGTTTTCTAACATAATCATGACTACGAAACGCAATATCACCTAAAACCAATAAAACTCTATTCGCACGAATTATATAAATAAGTAACACAATGTTTTGATCTATATTTCTGCATCGTACGCATATCTTTCTGAGCTATTGATTCCAAATGAAATGTTTCGTTTCTCCATCTAACAACCAATGAAACCATACATATTTGCTGCTCTACGTTCGACATATTTGCTGCTTTAAATTCGACATATACAGCTTCCCGTTGAAGATTCAAAAATTGATACCTATGCCAGGGTGCAACCGGAATTACAATTTACCGGAACCGGAACCGGAATTTGAAAATTTTACCGGAACCGGAACCGGAAAATGAAAAATGCATTTCACCAAAAATTTCATTTTAATCTTATTTTTTGCTCTATTATTTGTGAAATAACCTTAGTCGAACATAGGTATTTATTTTATTTGCTGTATTTTAGATTTTCATCATCGACTGAAGTGAAATCCACCATCAATGGCTTATATTCGGAGTACAAGTGGCTGTCAAAAGAGATTCTTAAAAATTAGCAAAGTTAAGAAAACGGCCAAATTATAATACCGGAATTTTTAAATCCGGTAAAAATTTACCGGAACCGGAACCGGAAGGTGAAAAATTGCCGGAACCGGAACCGGAATTCCGGTTGCACCCTGACCTATGCCCGTATTAGCAAATGTCTGCAGCACCTATTATCAATTCAATGTGAGCAGCATCTAGCACCAGTTGGCAGTGTGCAACCGGAATTACAATTTACCGGAATCGGAAATTGAAAAAATTACCGGAACGGAACCGGAAAATTAAAAATACATGCCACCGAAAAATTCATTTTAATTTTCTTTTTTTGTAATATTATTGGTGAAATAACCTTAGTTAGTGGTAGGTATTAACTTTATCTGCTGTATTTTAAATTTTTATTACCCACGGAAGCGAAATCTACCTTCGATGGTTTATTTTCGGCAATTGTCAAGGTTTGTATTCTATACTTTAAATCTATTTAATTTTTGTCGTCATTTTTTAGTAAAATATCTTAATTTCCACCGACCAAATTTTAATACCGGAATTTCTAGTTCCTGTAAAAATTTACCGGCACCGAAACAGGAAGGTGAAAAAATGCCGAAGCCCGAACCGGTATTCCGGTTGCACACTGCCAGTTGGTGATAGGCCTTGTAACTTTCTAATCATTGAAAGGGGAGTTTGGACATTCAGCGCACTTTTCAGGATTAATTTGCCATAATTTTGTGCTAATTTTGAGGTCAGCAACAAGGGTATGGCTATTGGGGTTTCAAGTGTCAAACCCCTTTTTATGTTTTTTGCACCCCGGTTCTAAGAGATGGTTTCAGTTTGCAACACAAAAACCCCCTTTCGATATATTTATGGAACGTACGTAAGACCCCTTATTAAAAAATTCTGGCCACTCCAATGATCAGCAGCTGTTACAGTTCGTGAGTTTGAAAACCATCACTAAATAGAAAGCGATAGGTGACATTTGAGAATATGAGCCCTAATTATAAGTATATAGTCACCTCGGTGAAAAAACGATACTTTGCACCCTTCGTGTACGGAGCTCTAGATATTTGAGAAGATTGAGCTTTGTTGGATTGTAGTTATTCAAGATGACTCCAATACTTAATCGGTGACCAAAACAAGGGTGCTCTTGTACGCTTTATTGCACAACTAAAATTTTCTATCGTTTTCTTCCGTCGTTTTTTAACCTGTATTCCTGGCTTCTCCACAGCGGGGGGGCCCCAGCACTTTTCGAAATTTTCATTTCCCCCCCGGCGAAAATTTTGCCGCCCCCAGCAACGCCCCCCCCCCCCCGCGAATTATCAGCCGCCCCCCAGCAAATTTTTCTGCTGGGGGCCCCCAGGACTTTTCTAGGTCAAAAATTTTCAATGTTAAAACGTAAAGACCTGGACTTCTTTTGAGGCGGACATTCGGCAAAATATGATTTTATATTACGCTGAGTACTCATAATTTTTAATAGCGTTACAAATACCCGTAGTAACTAATACAATTCAATAATGAACTGATAAAGCACAATTATATAAAGACCGTTTCAGGGCATACATCATTCGAAAGTACCTTGCAGCAGCAAGTTCAACCCGCCTGAGCCTTATGATAAATTGAAGCTGTGACTAATATACAAAATATATATTAATCACAGTTTCAATTATAGATTATCTATATTTTATATAATTGTGCTTCTTTCAACTTCTGGTTAAGTTGTCAGTATATACGTAATATTAGTTAAAATTATTGTTATTAGCGTTTGCGAGAAATTTTTGTCATGTTGAGCGATGAGTAATCTTACGTTGAGTTGGAAACACGGTCTAGAATGAAAAATGGTCCAAAAAGTCGGTTTGCAAAATTTTAAGCCTGCCCCCCAGGACCCCCCAGACCAACTAGGGGGCCCCTCAGGAAAACTGCCCCCCAGCAAAATCAGCTGCCCCCCCAGGAAACTCCTGGGGCCCCCCAGGAAACGCCCCCAGGCGGAAATTTTCAAGCTGTGGAGAAGCCAGTTTTCGGGTGTCGTTTTTTCACCGATCTGACTATATACCAGGTATTACACTGCCAAAGGCTATATGCCGGTTTACAATAATATATCTATACCCGAACAACATGTACTTTACTTACCGCAGATACTAAATGTAAAAGCAAAATCTGATACAAACCTGTGCCTCCAGCAACGTCAACATGTCTTGTAGAAGGACCTGGATTCAACACACGCACAAACTCATCTTTCCAAATACGGTGAATTCCTCCGCTCATTGCATCGTTCATTAAATCATATTTTGTTGCCACTGAACGAAAGACTTCATATACTGAAATTCTTACACTGTCAAACCAAGTAACACCCTGTAGTGGTTTGGCCTTAAAACTGAACGCAAACACTTTTTCGGATTTTAGAGATAGCTACGAATGTATTACCACAAATAAAATGATACAAAAATCTTTGTATTTTCAGCAAGGGGTGAAAATTCAGTCAACACGATTTACGCGTTAATAATTTACTTGCACGTCACATATACGTCGTGATCAAACAGAGTACTATTAAAGCTACCGTGACATTGAAACCGACCTAATTGACGGCGATTAAAAAAGGCCCACCACTTAGACTTAGGCCAGGTAAAGCATAGCATTCGGTAAAAACAGCAACGGTATAAAACTGTGTAACTGCCATTATATCCCTGAATGCTTTCATAGCCATATCGGTTCTTTGTCGATCAAGCTCGCATAGATCCCGAACTTGGCTGTTTACTTGAAAATCCGACAACCCGACTAAACGTATAGCATTCAAGCTCACGGCTATTTACACTTTACTTCTGGGTTTTTTGTAAGAGGGGACCCTTGTGTAAAAAAAATCTTCGGAATATAGTCGAATTATATATTTTGAGAATTTCCAGGTAGAACCCAATTTGACTGCGTATAGTCAAACGGTCTAACTTAGCGCAACGGCGTAATTTGCCGCAAATATTGAAACAAAATAAATTCAATATTTTGGCGAAAATCACGCTTCCTGATTTCGTTCAGCCCTGCGGACGAAGGGCTCGAAGGTTAATACTATGCTATCTCCTTTAAAATACTATTAGAACAAACACGAGAACTTCATTTTCACCTTTGCTCACTTTTTCCTGTTCTGCTACGGTCTGAAATCCGAAATGCGTCGTTGGTTCGGACCCAGATGTAGAAGCATGAGCACTACAATGCGTTGTGTATATTCTTGCACCAGTTAAGCGTTGTAGAATTCGTGATGCCATAAATTATGCACGTCTCAACGTTGAATACGAAACTTATTTAAACAAACACAAATTGTCTGCAAAAGCAGAAGTCAATATAAGCTGCGCAAGTAACAAAGATTCTTCACTAGCTAAGAAATTAAGGCGAACTATACTTAATCCGCGGAAAACTCCGTCTGTATAGGCCAACACTACAGTGTCGCATACAGCACAAGAGAAGATTGCGTGATATCTTCCTTTCGAAAGTTCTGAAAACAAAGCCGTCCTGATTGGGCCAAGCATGACTAGGGCATATAGCTTTTTGTAACGTTTTCCATGTAAGCATAGCGAGCGTGAAAATGATTTCACGATGTTAGAATTGTTCCTCAACTTGAGTATGTTGCCCGAATCATCACCTACGTGCCCTTACCTGCGCCAAGAGCGGCGTAACGAGGATTTCACTTTGGTAGGGGCAGTCCTGTAGCCAGCTCACCGTGCTAAAGGGGGCTATAATTTGTTCATGCCCAGAGCATACAAGGGTATTTAATGCCTTTCAACCAAGGTTGAAAATTTTCTGAGGGGAGGGCGCAAAATTTTTCCAAGGGAGCAGAGCACCTGGCCACCCTTGGCTACGGACCATGGAGCAGACAGTTGAATAGGGCCCTATTCCGTGCATGGGCGCCAATCTGATCTCAAAAGTGAGGGTCAATTCCTGTAATTTTCAAGAGGACCATTTAGAGGTATTCAATGACTTTACAAGCATGGTTGAGTTTTCTAGGGGAGGCCAAAAGTTTTCCATCAGGACTCCCTTGGCTACGGGTCCGTTTAAACCTGACGAAAATAAACTAAATCAACCCCATTTCAGGTGGCCAACGCAAGTATATTGGAATTTCGGGGGATATAGCACTATGCTCCCCTCTTGTCTTTCCCACTGTCCCGCTCCTGTACTGTCTTCCTTCTTCTACATTCGAATATATTTATGTGTACAGCATCCTCTGTATGTGTTTATTGTTATAAAAAGAAAAACATAATGTATCATTTGTATTGATAACAGTTTAACCTAAACACATTTCATATATAATATACTGTTGTGTTTATTCTCATTGCTGATATAGCGTTTTAAATGACTGTGTTGTATAGCAACGTGGCCGAGTGGTTAAGGCGTTGGACTTAAGTTCCAATGGAGGAAACTCTTCGTGGGTTCGAATCCCACCGTTGCTAAACGTTTTCGTGCTAAAACTTATAAAGTTGCAGGGTACAATCGGAGGTATGGCTCCGGTGGAATTCTTGCTGGAGATTCCGGTAATTTCGGTAGTAAATTTTTGCATAATTTTGCAAAATTTATCTGTTTCAGGAAAGAATTTCCGAAATTTCGCAAAAAATTAGCGTAAAATCAAACAACTTTACAACATATTGCAGATATTGGCTAAAATTCACTTAACCGTCACTTAATACTATCAAATTTCGCCTCACCTCCGGTTCCGACAAGTGTCGTTGGCCAAGGCACCAGTTCAGGTTCCGGCTCCTGTATTTTTCAGCCTCCAGTTCCACCGTGATAAGTTGAAACTTAACCGGATGTTTTTTCAAAATGATAATATTGACATATTATACAACATTGTAAAACTAAAGTTTTTCCGATAACTCTGAGGTTCGGACAAGGGTGCAAACGGACTCGGAAATGAGCGTCAGGGGTGGCAGCAGTGGCAGATGTTGAATTTTAGTGGGACGGCAATTTACATTTGTAAAAATCAGAATACTGGCATATGCTTTCAAGTGGATCCAATTACGGGCCAGAATTATAACGTTTAGAAAAAGTCCTCGCCAGAGGCGGATCCAAAAATTTGTGAACGGGGGGCGGGCTGGCAAATGTTACGAAATGCAAAAATTGTAAGGGAATTTATTAGCAAAAAATTTTCTGAGGGCGAAAAATTGTAAGGTAGGGTCGTTATCATTTTATCACAAAAAATTCTGCTGGAAAAATTGTAAAAAATTAGACTTTACCGTTTTAACACAAGAAATTTCTGATGAGGGGACGGACGCACCCCCCTTAGGATCCGCTAGTGGTTCTCGCGAGCGAAACAGAAAACGTATTTTTTGCACAAATATATTCAGTCTCAGTAGAAAATATTAAATGCTCGGTCCGTTTGAAGGAATATTTGTGTGAAAAACATATCCGATTAATTGGAAGTCAAACACTAGCTAATCCAAGTGGGGTGGCATACGATCCCCATATCAGAAATATTTTTGCGATAAAAATGTAAGGTGCCTACCTTATATTTTTCCTCATGTTTTGAATTCAAGACTTTTATTTCTTAAATTTTTCAGAAATATTGGTGTAAAAGTTTTCACACTGTCTTAAATTTAAGACTTCGTTTAGTGAACGATTAAGAAAAATATTTCTGAAATTTAAAATAATTTTTTCTAAAATATAAGACAAATATGTCTGAAATAAAACGCTGAGATTTGCCATTGAAACCGAGTCAAAATTGTGGGCTAAAACTCAACCTAATACCCTAATTTTACAACCTAAGATACGTCCAAGACGTAAACTTAAGTTGGCGGGAACCTGAGCTCAACCCGAAACATCTTTTAAATTCGATATTTATATACCCTTTTAAGAATAAAAACGAAACAACTTTTCTACACACATACAAATCAGGAAATTTATTCTTGAATAAAAGACAACTATTTCTGGAAAAAAGAAATTTGTGTATTATTAATTGGCAATAACAATTTCTTGAATATAAAACTTTTATGTTTTAACGGCATTCAATTCCTCTTGGAGATTCACATTCCGTAGCACCGTCAAAGTTTCTAAAAGGGATTCTAGCGTTGAAACCTGGTACCCTGTCTCAAAACACCTTAACAAAATTCCAAAGGTGAGGTTTGACACCTGTAACCGCTGGTTTAAAGCCGTTATGTTGTGGCGATTCTTAATTTTCAGAGATTTTTTAAAGCATTACGCGCCGTTCACAATATAAAATTTACCCTTGCCACAAAAAGTGTCATAAAGGTTGGGTTACCGCGTGACAAATTTTAAATTTGTCTCGCGTTAACCTTACCATAACACTTATTTTTCTGTTAACCCTACCCTAACGCGTGTCACAGAGCACTTTGTGACACGCGCTAACGCGACAACTACATACAACACACACAATATAAAGGGGGACGACACGCGGCAACCACGGCATTGCAAAAATTGTAGCATTTTAGATGAAAATTGAAAATTTTGTTCGTTTAAAATTTTACAGTGAAAATTTTCAAAGAGAAGTGTTCGTTTAAAATTTTAAAGGTGGGAAGACTAGGCTATAGTCTTAGGCTTAGTTTGAGTTAACTTTAGGATGGTTACACTTGAAACCGTTAAGCCCCCTACTGAACTTATTAAAGAAATTTGTCAAAATTGTCGCTCGCTTCACTCCCGAGACTGGTTCCAAACCACTGTACCATCCACTTTAAAATTAAGGAATTTAATTAAGATTCAAGGAGAACTAAAAGTGGTTTTAGTGCTTACCTAACACTTGGCACAAAATTTTGCGTGTCAAGTGCTAGGAGAACCGTAACATGTTTTTTGTGTTAGGGTTACTGTAACACTTGACACGTAAAATTATGTGCAAAGTGTTACGGTGGTTTTAAATTACTTTTGGCTCCCCTTACACTTAAATTAAAGTGAATGGCGTACAATGTCTGCGTAAAATGTGTGCCGAAATATTGGAGATTTCGTTAATACGGTTCGTTTCATATTTTCGGAACTTTTGAGTTATTACTGTTTCCAAAATACCAATTTTTTCGCACCAGCAATCCAAAAGCGCGCTACAAAAAATGGTGAGTCAAATTTGACTCTCTCCGAAATAGGCTTTCTCTGACTTCACTAACTGAGTCAAAATTCCACTCCGCCTGAATCAAATTTTACTCAATTTGACTCTGACGGAGTCGAATTTTGACTCCGTTTGTGTAGTCAGGAAAAGCCTATTTCAGAGAGAGTCAATTTGACTCACCATTTTTTGCACTGGCGTATAGGATAAAAAGGTTATCTGGGAGGGAGCTTTTGCATTCTATCAAATCAGCGTTTAGCGTGTAAGGGAATTAAACTAAGCACCGTTTTGATTGGCTGATCTGTTAGTGTATTACAAGTCAAATTCGACTCCGCCAGAGTCAAACTAGCGATTCAGTGAGTCGAATTTGACTCTGGCGGAGTCGAATTTTTACTCAGTTCGTTTAGTCCCATAGAGCCTATTTTGCAGATATTCAATTTGACTCACCATTTGTTGCAGTGTAGGCGCTGAAAAACTTAGCCAGTATTATATGCATTTCATAAAGAAATAAACTTTAATAAAATTTTTTCCAGTAAATAAGAAAATAGGTTTTGCTTGTATGAGCCAGCAGGCTTTAACCCTTTCTCACATGAACATTTTCTATTTCCCCTGAGACATACTTTTATGCTAGAATTCGAACTCCAGTGACTGAAGTGGGAGGCGTTTACCATCACCACTCAGCTATAGGAGCTTGACGCAAGAGCCCGAGGGGGGCTCTCACGTCTTGTGGTGATTTAGTACTATGTATACGTGCTGCAATTGTTAAACACGGTGCGATATATACTATGTAACGTATATAGACTGCACTGAGTTGCCTACAGGCAACTCAATGTGAGAAGGAATTAATTTTAAAGCCTTGAGTAGCACCCAATTCAGGTCCCGATTTCTTTATGGGTATTCCCGTGGAACTTAGTCATAAAAGTATTTCAATTCGTTCGGAAATATAATTCTGTTAATCAAAACTTTGGCCAATGTTACTTTAAAGGCTGTCCCATTTTACCGGGATCGAAATGTACCAGGAGTACCCGTCCCATTTTCCCGGGACAGCAATGTACCAGGAGTACATTCAAAAATATAATTGTGACAGCGGGACAGTTGGGACAGATGAGACAGTGGGACAGAAGGGACAGCTGGGACAGATGGGTCAGATGGGACAGATGGGACAGGTTTGACAGCGGGACAGATGGGACAGTTGGGACAGTTTGGACAGATGGGACAGATGGGACACTTGTGACAGATAGGACAGTTGGGGCAGATGGAACAGTTGGGACAGATGGGACAGCGGGACAGTTGGGACAGTTTGGACAGATCAGACAGATGGGTCACTTGGGACAGTTGGACAGTTGGGAGAGATGGGACAGTTGGGACAGATGGGACAGATGGGACAATTGCGACAGTTGGGACAGCGGGACAGATGGGACAGATGAGACAGTTGGGACAGATGGGACAGATGGGACAGATGGGACAGTTGGGACAGATGGGACAGCGAGACAGATGGGACAGTTATGACAGTTATGACAGTTTGGACAGATGGGACGTTGGGACAGATGGGACGGATGGGACGGATGGGACAGGTGGGACAGTTGGTACAGATGAAACAAATGGGACAGATGGGACGGTTGGAACAGTTGGGACAGCTAGGGCAGATGGGACTGGTGGGACAGCGGGACAGATGAGACAGTTGGGACAGATGGGACAGTTGGGAGAGATGGGACAGTTGGGACAGATGGGACAATTGCGACAGTTGGGACAGCGGGACAGATGGGACAGATGAGACAGTTGGGACAGATGGGACAGTTGGGACAGATGGGACAGATGGGACAGCGGGACAGATGGGACAGTTATGACAGTTTGGACAGATGGGACGTTGGGACAGATGGGACAGATGGGACAGCGGGACAGATGGGACAGTTATGACAGTTTGGACAGATGGGACGTTGGGATAGATGGGACGGATCGGACAGTTGGGACAGATGGGACAGTTGGGACAGATGGGACAGTTGGGACAGATGGAACAGATGGGATTGATGGAACAGTTGGGACAGATGGGACAAACGGGATAGTTGGGACAGATGGGACAGTGGGGTCAAACGGGACAGTTGGACAGATGGGACAGTTGGGACAGTTGGGACAGATGGGACAGTTGGGACAGCTGGGACACTAGGGACAGATTATATATATACATATATATTTATACATATGTATGTATGTATATATATGTATATACACATATACATTCACATATATGTGTATCTATATGTCTATATATGTATATATGTGTACATATGTATGTATGTAAATATATATGTACATATATAAATATATATCCTACGTAAATATATCTGCCTGGGCATATGTAAACAGCAGCGCATAAGTGTGCACTCCGGGAATATTTGTGTCCCGGGAAATTGGGACGGACTTTATAGTAACATGGGCCAAATTCAAGTTTAAAAGTTATTCGCTTGCCCCGCTCAAATAACTGCTTTTATAATTCTTAGTTTTGGCATTCAAGATCGTTCATCAGTTGCTTAGCAACGATTTGTATACACTGAAGCTGGTAACCTTAGCAACCAGACGAATTCTTAATATAAAGTGTCGTCTGTCTGGGTGGGGATATGCCACAGTTTATACTGCCCTTGCAATGCATCGATGATCAGCCATAAAGGCGGAAAATTGGACAACATCCACCTGTAAATTCTAGAAAAGCTGTATCAAAGGCACTTTGTCAGGCTTTAAAACACGAATCGCTGTATTACAAAACCCTTAAAAAATTTTCGTTCCGTACTTACGGTTCTGGTAAAAATCATCTGGATGGGCAGGTGAGGCTTCGACCGCACACCCTGCCATACTTTTTACAGTTTTATTCGGTTCGCTTGTATGCTTATTTGAACGTACAAGTTTTTGCAGCAAGTACTTTTGCAACTGCAAGTGACAGTCAAGTTTATTCAAAACTCAAATACACAAAAATTGTATTTGAAAGTTGGTACTCGCAGCAAAAACTTGCACGTGTGAACAGGACTTTATCAATAACTGAAAGTATGCGACTTAAAGTCAGCGTTGGTCGTGAAGCCAAACACAGCGACTTTGTATCCGCGGTGGCGTGGCTGTCAACGGACGAATTGGTATCATTCGGTGATGATCATACAATATTTCGATGGAGTCTAGTTTCCGGCGAAGCCACCATTTTAGCGTCGTTGCCTCAATCTTTATATCCGGTCTCTGTCCATTTGTATCCGGGTCACGGATCTGGCAACAAAAAGGCAACCGGAAGTGCAGCGTCTGGGGCGGATGTGTTTGTTCTTGGTGCTACAGATGGTACGATGTTTATGGTTTGTAGCAATCCATATAATTGTAGGGTCTTGTTGACTAAGCGTAAAACTAAGTCTAATCCTAAGCATCCGCCTAAAGCTTACGTTTACAAGTCTCTATCCTCTGCCCCCAATTCCAAAGTCTCCCAGACGTAATCCTTTATACTTAACATGGGTCGGCGAGTCCGTAGCCAAGGTGAGGCCTGAGGGTTGCTCGGCCCCCCCGAAAATTTTTTACCCCCTAGAAACTTTTCAACCTTGCTTATAACTGACTAAAACCCGTGAATGCCTCTCCTGAAAAGTTTGCAGCCCCTTTAGCAAGGTGAGCTGGCTACGGGTCTGAGGTCGAATTGCAATTTTGCGTCCGCAGAAACTGAAAAATGCTAAGAAAACGTCTATTTTTATGTTTCCATTAACATAGTCTACGGAAACGGATAATTTAACTATGTCCCGTGGATATCAGGAATTTTTGTCTTTCTCTACGTTCGTTCGTTAAAATTTCCTATATAACTAGGGCGTCCCCACAAAGGGGCATTAGGGGTCATGCCACCTTAAAATTTGGCTGGTGCCCCCAATTAGACGGGCTCTGAAAGTAAACAACCTTAAATTGTAATTGTAACACTCCCCCCAAAATTATTCAGGGCCATCCAAATTTAACTTTCTCTGGACACCCCTGTATATGCCATTTACCCCTGTTAATGCGGTTCTGGTTCGGTTTTGTAGGCTCAAAAATACCGATTTGTTAAATAATTGTTTTACCAGAAATATTTAATGTTTTAGGTAAATTCTATTTTATATCTCGTTCTGGCCGCGTTGAAAAATCAGTATCCGCTCACACCGGGGCAGTACTGGTTGCCCGATGGAGTACAGACGGCAACAGTTTAGTCACAGGTAAATTTAAATTTGAATATTTCACTTTTTTTCAATTCGATTAAATTTTACAGCTGTTTAATGTTTTAGGCTTCGAGGTCAGTTGCATATGATCAACGATTGTAGGTTGAGGCTGGCACTGAACAACTTGTAAGGCCAATGTAAAGAACAGGGTGGAACAGTATTATAAGCATATTCCTAAGCCTAAGCCTAAGCGTATGAATGAGCATATTCTTTCGCCTAAGCCTAAGCCTAAGCCAAGCAAAAAAATAGTCTAAAGTTTAAGCTTAATTCTATTGCAGTCTCGCAGAAAAACGATCCGCCCCTGATCTTTACATGGACCACTTGTAACAGTGTCACGGTACAAGAAAATTTTTGTTTACAAATTGTTGTGCGATGCCATGAGCCATTTTACATGAGATGCCGTACTGTGCTGGACTACGCCGAATGACATTAAAATAATCAAAAAGTAATGCCGCCGTATTTATGCTTAAACTTTATGTGAATATGTCGGCAAAATGTTACACACTGGTTCATTTGGCCGGCTTTGAAATTATAAATATTGTAACGCCGCTTATGAATTCTATCTACTTACCATAAGGGATCCAATTCGTGGCATGCGCTATCAATAAACCCACGAAACTGGCCGATAATTGTAAACGTCCAGAGCGAAAAGATAATACGAAAAACTCGGTTTTCCAAGCGATAAATACGGCGCACACAGCCCGTTGGTAAGAAAATGTAAACTGCCAATTGCACTGAAGTAAACAGCAAAATTCCAACTAGTTCTGTTCTCTAACCGCGCTCTCCGTTTATATATCAGCTAATTGTTTAGCCTTAACATTCAGAATTTTACAACATTTTTTAACTACCCTTTTCAAATCTTCCAACTTTGCGCATTTCATAAAATCAACATTTCAAATTATTTTCTCTTTTTCTCCATTTACAGCTCGTGAACAATGCCTATTCATCACTGGTTTTAAATATAAAAATTTAAGCAAAGTGTGAATAATCACCAAAAGTTACACTGCGCCACAATATTCTCTACCCTTAACATACTGTAGTGATCCGAATAAGAGGGGGAGTAATAACACAAGGGGGTCCCCATTTTGAGTCCCAATCACAAAGAGTCTGTATCCCTAATAAGAGTCCGTAAGCGGATAGAGTCCGTAAATCTTAATTAGAGTCTATAAATGTCAATTATGACTAATTGTAGTGCATAAATGACTCCAGGACCAAATAAAGTTTAGGTCGAAACTTTAAAGCATACTTAAGTTTTGAAAGTATTTCTAATTCATTCCGAAGTGTTAAAGAGTGATTTGTTGTTTTAAGCCGGTGAAGATGGAAATGTAAAGGTTTGGTCACGTGGCGGAATGCTACGATCGTCGATCACTCAAAACAGTAAGAATTTGAGTTGTCAATCCAGTTTTGGATATAAGCAGTTTATTCAAAACAGAACGCATATACGGGGGGTACTATATATAATGGCATAAGAAAACTCGCGTGAGAATCGATAGAAAAGTCGGTCCATGTATAGAACAGGGCCGGAACAGTAGTACAAGCATATTCTTAAGCCTAAGCCTAAGCTTAAGCTTAAGCCTAAGCGTATGGGTGAGCCTATTCCTAAGCCTAAGCCAAAGCCTAAGCCTAAGCAAAAAATAAATCTTTAAACTGACTCTATTATAGCAGCCTCCGGAAAACGATCCGGCCCTGTTCTATACATGGGCCGAAATATCAAATATGTGGGAATAGTCCATTGTAAACCGGAATTGTGCCCCGAAAGCGCCAATGAAATTGCATGCTGGATCAGATTTGCAGGGTTAGAATTTTAGGTAAGTCTTTTCTCGCACCACAGCATAATCGTCTTATTAATTGAAAACGTACAAGAGCCAATCAAATTTTAGCTTTACCAGTTTACGCGTGCTGTTGGTCACCAGATAGCAATTCAATTTTGTACAGCCAATCAGGAAGCGTCAACATAGTATCAGTACATGGGTCATCGAAAGGATTCAACCAATGGCGTGCGCATGAGTGCGCTGTGCTCGCAGCTGATTGGTCAACGTCAAACGGATTAATTGTGACTGGAGCTGAAGATGGCCGGTATAAGGTACACCATATTGATTTTGTTAGTTTAAAAGTTTAGTACTAATAGTTGCTGAGAAGTAACTATGGAATAAGGCTTACGGGACATCTTCGCCCTCCCTACACCAACAATTTTTGTACAGCATTGAAAAAATTTATGCTTACCAGCCCCCTCTTGTTCTTGCTCCGTCTTCAGGCACGCAGCCAGCTCACATTGCTAGGGGGCTAAAAACTTTTCAGGAGGGGCATTCAAAGGTTTTCGTAGATTTATACAAGCAAAGTTGAAAATTTTCTAGGGGGGACCAATACCTTTCAAGGGAGCTGAGCTTCCCTGCCCCCCTTGGCTACGGGCCGTTTCGTCTACTGTTAATATTGGATCAGTTCTATGCTTGAACTGCCCCTTGTATTCGGTATATTTTTACGCGACATGTTTGTTTCCACCATCAAAAATCCTAATAAAATTAGCTTAGATTTTAACCTCAGCCTAGCACGATTTGTATTAGCTAAGTATTAATATAAATAGTAATGCTGGTAAAGGAACATTTTGTATTCTGTTGAACATATACCGCAGTTTGCGTAAAGGGATAAACGATTGATTCTGATTATAGGTTTGGGACAGCTTTGGCCGAGCGTTGTTCACATCCGCAGCTCAGGATCATCCGGTCACTTCCGTTGCGTGGAGTTTCGATGGAGAATTGTTCGCAGTCGGATCGTTCAATTCAATCCGATTGGCTGATAAGGCTGGTGTAAGCGAAGAAAATTTTAATACACATTGTTGTTGACACTATGTAACGTTGTTTTATTGCGTTTTCTCTGTTATTCATTATCATCCTGCGTTAGCTCGAAAATGGTTTAATTTTGAAATTTTTTTGCATATTTGAGCTTCTCATGACCTCTTCTGATTATCCCACGCCTAAATTTGAATTTTTGAATAATTCGATTTTTTAAGGTTCCAAGTCTTACCATGAGACCCAAAAAGTTTGTGTTAAAAAGGTTGACAAATTATACACCATATTATACAGCTTACAGAGTTGAGTTGAATGGTGTTAAATATTTCGTATTGCTTATCGAGTTATAGTCAACTAGCCCATTTGGCGCCGTCCCAAATCGTTGGTTGCGCGCCAAATCAGTAATTGGACAATAATTCGTTAACCAATCGCCGATTGAGAAAAAGTTTAGCACATTCGACTCAACTTCGCAAGCTGCATCGGATGGTGGATAAAATATGTCAAACTTTTTGGCTAAAATTTTTTGGGTCCCACCTTGGGACCTTGAAAAAATCGAATTTTTTAAAAATTTAAATTAAGGCGTGAAATGATCATCGCAAGTCGTGAAAAGCTCAAATATGCAAAAATTTCCACAATCGAATCAGTTTTGAGCAAACGCGGGCTGGGGGAAAGCGAAAAAGATTCGTTTTTATTTTATAAGTCGAAGAATGTTGGCCAGGTTCCATATTTAAAATGCGGATTCAACTTTAATTTGTTCAAGGATTTTGAATTTGATGCTGGAACAAAATAATTATTAATCTTAATTTTTACAATTTGAAATATTTTTGTAAATTTCGGTTTCATTTTAGGCGCATACAAACCCTTTATAGTTAATATGTAACAATGTTCTATAGTTGTATATAGCAGTGGCTAATGTGGTTTTTTTAAATCTACACTGTATGAAACGGCAGTACCAAGGCAAGTGTTCACCTACTCCGTTGAGGGGCGCTGGCCCTTCAGAGGTCTCAGTCCAAGTTTACTCAATAAATGTTTTGGTCACATTTGCACACAATTACTAAATTCTTATTACGTATTTACAAACCTTTAGACGCCGTCGTACATCGAATCAGTAGGAGTACGTAAAACATGTTCCATAGATTAATAATTGGATTATTCTTTTCTAGAATAACGCTTTTTCGAACGACCCTGGGATCTCGGTGAACCAATGAGACCTTCGTTGAATTTTATGGGGATCTCGATAGATTTCACGGGGACGCTGGTCACCCGGCGTAGCCTCGACCCCTGTGAAACGACAGAAAACACAAAAATACCTATTAACCCTATCAAGATGCCTTGTTTGGAACCAAAAGAAAAAGTCCTCTTCCATAGTCTACGACCTGTTAAAAATTAAGGCACAATCCTGATAATTGTAAAATATTAGGTTTATTGAGCGAAGCGAAACTCCGAGCGAAACCCGGAGTTTCACGAAGCGTTTTATGTTTTGTACTTGGGGGTCGAAAGGTGGATGTCCGTCCGTCCGTCTGTCCGTCTGTCCGGCTGTCCGTCTGTCCGTCTGAAAAGAACCTCAGGAACGGCTGAACCGATTTTGATAAACATTTTTTGTTTGAAAGCCAATTATCCTTGGGTGTTAACCTCGCATTGGGGGTTTTAAAATTTTAAGCCGTTTATTAGCTACAGGCTAATTTGCATAATTAATTAAGCCTAAATTAGAACTTTCCACAATATTTCACTAATTATTACAGTTAGAAGCAATCTAATTGTAGTATTATAGAGTTTTTGGGTGCGAGAAATCTACGTAGACTGTTTACAAATCTCCAAAACCGATAATTGAGCAGTTAGCTAATAGATAATTTGCATATTAGCATAGTTTATAAGGCTAAATTAGGACTTTTTATAACATTTCACTAATTATTAAGGTTAAAAGAAATATAATTTCAGCACTAAAGTATTTTCAGGTGCGAGGACTAAATAGTTTACAAACATCCAAAACCGATAACTGAATAGTTAGCTAATAGCTAATTTGCATATTAGCTTAATTGACAAGACAAAATTAGGAATTTTGAAATTATTCCAAAAATTATTAGGGTGGCTGAAGGGTTTTTGGGTGCGAGGAATCTGAGGACATTGCTTACAAACCTCCAAAACCGATAAATGAATAGTTAGCTAATAACTAATTTGCATATTACCTTAATTGCTTACGTGTGTTCGAGCTTCGCTCAATAAATGTACTCCCACTACGACTGGTAATATTTTCAGTGGTCTCACTGTGTTGATAAGCCTTCAACTGGCAGTATCTACCATATCGTATGGTCACCAGATAATACTCAATTAGCTGGTGCTGGAGCGAACGGTCATGTATTATTTGCCAATCTGATTGACAAGTACTCACTACAACAAATACTTAAAATTAACGTAACACTGTTGCCGAATTAAGTGTCGGTTTTACTTGCTATGGTTGCTTGGCAAAGTTTTACTTAATTTTAAGCAAACACAAAATTGTTAGCTTTACAATTAATCAGGAAATGACAGCAGTAGTTTTAGTTATTTGCATTATTTAAGCAAACATTTACTTAACATTTAGTACATTTATACTTAAAAAGTTAGTAAAATATAAGTAAAGTATTTTAAGTAGAGTTTTTACAGAGTAATGAAATGAATTCGATAGTTTCAACGCTAAGATAGCAGGTTTTCGGGAACGATCTTAGCCTTACAGCAGTTGCAGAACCTGAAATTTGGGACGACGGGGGTGTAAAATAAAATTTGTAAAGTAGGGACATTACCATTTTAAAATGAAAGAGTTTCTGACGGGGAATGATACCATAGGCCCTACGGATTAGCTCCTACCTTAGGGTTACGATAAGACAAAGGTTTATATTTGGATAAAGGTTAGGATGATGCTACATTTTAAGCTGATTTGTGTTTTAATATAGCATTTTGCCTCTTTCACAATAAAATGTCAAGAGATCGCACAGGGAATGTCATAACCTCATTAATAATATTCGAAAATTTTTAAAACTTTCCATTGTTACCTGAGGTTATCAGATTTTCTGTTGAACCTCGTGACATTGTGGTGCGAAAGAAGTATTATATGCGTCAGTTTAACCCGAATCCGAGGCGTATAGGAAAGCTTTAGGCTAACATTTTAGGTTATTCCGTAGACTGTATTTAGCGTCAAAGGGTTGTTGGTAGGCTTTAGATGTTTAAGTCATCTGGTTTAGAAATCGTTTTTAATAATTTTTAAATTTTTCAGGACGCGTTTTGATTGGTTAAATATTTATCATTTTTAGTCGAATTGACTGGGGCAGTTATGAAGCGATTCAAACCAAACGTAAAGTGGTCGAATTGCGTGACGTCATCAGTGACGCCAAAGAACGGTTTGAAGTACGGGATCGGATTATTAAAATGGATTTGCAATGGAATCAGTTGGTCCTTGTCACATCGACACAATGTTACATTTACAGGTGGTTAAAAACGTTTTGTTGATCCAAAAATTTCTAATCTGAAAGTTAGAGCAGTCTACAAGCCTAGCATAATTTACCATTAAACCTTAGTTGAAAATTTTGTGTTGATCCCAGGTGGGTATTGATACGCCAGTTATTCTGAGGCACTGAAACGTAACACTTGAGCCCATTAAGTCTACCCTCTAAAAACTTAAACTTAAACTATAGCTAACTAAACTTGAATATGAGATTAACCAAATATTAAATGGCTGGAAGGACTAACTAAACTAGAATTTTAAGTTTAGCACAGAACAGATAATTATTAAACAATTTTTACCGTTTTTAAAAGCGTAAAAGTTAAGCAAATACTTGAGTCGCTGACTAAATTTGACATGTGATATTTTAACTGTACAGGCATACTGGCCTTGGTCTAATTTAAATTGTAGGTTCGTGAAACCTCCATAATATAAAGCAAAACTGTTAATTTCTTGTCATGATTAGGCGCTTCTTTGGTAAGTAAGATTTCGGAAACCCAGCCATTGTAGCGTGTCTGCCTTCAGTGATAATTTGAGTTAAACCGTTCAATGGTTAATAACTTTTTACTTTGTGAACATTGTTTCAGTTCTAAAAATTGGAATACTCCGCATGTGTTTGATCTTAAAGATGGAAACGTCAGCTTTGTTCTGCTTGCACCAAAGTAAATTCGTTAGACAAAAATCGCATGACATCAGCTGATTTCAGAAGTGTTTGGTTTGCGGTTTTATATTTTTAAAAGCTCAAGAAAAAAGTAGACAAATTCTTAAATGATTTCGAAGGAATTTTTGCTGTTTAAGAAAACTTTTATTATTTTCATTGAACAACTGTTGACTTATTTAATTTTGATATTAAGATTAACTTTATTGTTTGCGTTCAGTTTTGGTCCATGATGTTGTTTTGTGAAACAAAATTTGTTTACAAATATTTTAAAAATACACTAAAATAGCCTAAATGGTAAGTTAACTTCAAAGATCTGACCTTGCAAAACAATTTTCTGACTTAGCCACGTATTCTCAAATGTGTGTAGCACCAGTTAGTCATAGGACTTTCGAAGCTGGGTGAATTTGGATGTTTGAAATTCAGGATATTTTTATTTGTGTTTCGTCTGCACCGCTTTTAACATCCGCAATTGCACCCGTTCTTCAGTTGGAAATCCTATCGTTTAACTGGTGTCAGATGCTGTACGCATTTGCGTATTTATGGTTCCTGGTTAGGACCTTTGTTGAGTTTATTGGTTACGAGTTTGACATTTACACTGCAAATTTCTATCAGTTGATTAACCAATTCAACTAGCGAGTTGTTCATTTCTGAATTAATACCAGTAAACATTAACTCACACTGAATTGAGTCGATTCTCGCTCTCAGTCGAGTTGACTCTGGGTGAGTTTATTAACTCAGAATGACTTAAACAAACTTAAAATTCTGAGTTCTAATAGTCCTAACTCAGACTGAGTGATTGAACTCATTCTGAGTTAAAATCAACTCACTGATATTTACAGTGTATGGTTTTATATAATATTTGTTTCAGGCTGTTTGTCCTTGTCGAAGGTTTAACACTCGGGGTCTATAAATTCGACGGTCGCCTACAAAGCACCATTCGAGGTCCGAACACCGTTTCAAAATCAGCAATTAATCAACACACGTTAGCATTAAGCGATGACACGTTGGTTCTACGAGATTCAACGGATTTGAAATGTGTAACCGTGTACGACCCCCATACTGGAAAACCGATCGGGGCAGATGGAAAGTTGGTACATACTGTAAGTCAATTATTCTCTCTCATTGTGGGGGTATGGCACGAACCCGTAGTCCTGTAGCCTGATGAGAGCAGGGAGGGCAGAGACTGATAAATTGTGGTTCTCTTAGAAATGTTATGGTTGCATGTTTTGGTCTTAATTCCTAAGCCTAAACCTAAGCGTAGGAATGAGCATATTTGTAAGCCTAAGCCTAAGCCTAAGCATAAGAATGAACATATTCGTAAGCCTAAAGCCTAAGTCTAAGCCTAAGGCAAGCAACAAAATTACTCTAAAGCTTAAACTTACTCTATTCTACCTCCGCAGAAAAACGTTCCGTCCGTGATCTTTACATGGCCAAATTTACGCGCACGGCCTTTTGAAAATAATTTTAAATAAGACTTGGGCCAAAACGGTTTTAAATTCGACTTTTTTCCAAACAAAACTTTAATAATACGCAAAACCTTTTGACAATTTAACATTTGACAGAGTTTAGTTAAGGTCTAAAGTTTATATTTTTTCTCGTTCCTGTGTGTACCTTCAGATTATATATTTCTGCGGTAAACTCGAAGTATTCTGGTTAAATACAAAAATGCTTAATTTGTTGAATATTATTGTCCTTAAAAGGGCCCGGATTCTGGAATGCGTATAGCAGCTATCACCAGTTAGCAATAGGTTTTCAAACTGACTAACTCCTATCATTGCGGCTTGGACAATTTTTACAAAACTGGGCAAATAACTACGACTTTATTCGCTGGTTCGAAGGTTGCAAGACCTGTCACCAATCTGTGATAGATGCTACTGTAGTGTCTCGAAAACAGAGGGGAAACTGATATTTATTTGGTCTCTCCATAAGGTACCTCCACTGTTATTTGATTACAGACTGCTATTAATATGTTTAGACTGCCCTCCGCCACCCTTCGTTACTGCTATGTATCTGGCATTGCAAGTATCCGTTGAAATAACCGTTTATTTGCCTTGTATAAGAAACTTGAGCGGCAATGCAAAGTTATACTAAGAAATGTACTTTCAAAAATTAAGTACGCTTTAAAGTTTCGAACTCAAATTTATTTGGGACTGGCATTTATGGACTGTAATTAGTGTTCAAGGACTCTATCGGCTTACATACTCTTATACGGACTTCTATTGGTTGGGACTCAAAATGGGAACCTCTACCTTCATCTTATTCGGGTCACTACAGTACAAAATACACACATTTGAGAATACGGACCTGGAGATAAAGCTTGATACTGACTTTGCTATTCGTTTTGCTAATTTAGCACACGATAGTCGCTGTACGCCTGGACTTTGTCGGATCTGCCACAGACAGGCGGCTGGCAGTTCTGGATTCAAATGGTGATTTATATATTTCATCATTGCGCAATCGAGGAACAACAACAACAACAACAACAACAACAACAACAACAACAACAAGTTCTATGGTCAAACTTGGTTAGTTTTCAAAAATCATTTTAAAATCTGTTTCAGATGGCGGCTGTAAGCCAACGTTTCATTTCAAAGGCGTTTTAACACTTATGCCTATTGACACTTAGGCCTGCATTCTCTTATGTGTGTAGCACCTATCACCAGTTGGTTTTAGGTCGTGTAACTTTCGAACCAGTGAATTTTTAGGTTCTTTTTCGTGTATAATTTACTCTACTCTAAGCCCGCATTCTCAAATGTAAGTAGCACCAATCACCAGTTCGTGATAGGTCCAGTAACTTTGGAACCAGCGCATGGTGAGGTTCGAAATTCATCGCATCGTTCGCGTTTGATTTGCCCAACTTCTGTACCAATTTTAATATCTGCACCTACAGATGTTCGTCAGTTTGAAAACCTATCACTAACTGATGATCAGAGATATACGCATTTGAGAATATGGGCCCTTGTATCAATTTTGACTTCAACAACTGCTATAGTTAGTGAGCTTGAAAATTAATTACTAATTGATTATAGTTGCTATATACATTTGAGAATACGAACCCTATTATCAGTTGATGACAGACGTTGTAGTCTTTGAACAAGCAAGTGATAAAAGTTTTGAAACTTGGTACATTTTTGGAGTTGTAATTGTGGCTCACGTGTGTTCCGGCTTTGAAAATCCAATCGGTAGCAGATGACCGGCTTCACAACATAATATTTACTGGCAATAGGCCTACACACAATACGTCGCTTTCACTAACGCATCTTGAGAGTGGCACAAGGGCGGGGCATACGCGTCTCCCCCGTCAGAAAATTATTTGTGATTAAAGTCCCCTACCTTGCGATTTTCCTGTCAAAAAATTGACACATATATAGCATATGCGTTTCATAACTTTTATCCATCCCCCGTCACAATTTTCTGCATCAGCCGCTGCTTGTGTTAACAATTAATCTTTAATATCGTAGCAAGCAACTTAAAAGTTTTGGCTGTGAGAAATCACTGTTAACTCGAAAATGACCCAATTACGATTCAGTTGAGTTTGAAACGTTTTCGAAATCTGTGCTAACTTTACACCCAACTGTGAGAATGGCGGAACAATTGTTGATTGGCTCGGGTGAAAATTGTATTCGATTGACGAGGTTTTTAGGGACGCTGGTGCAACAGATTAAATTCGACGAAACATCTCCGATGCTTTGTGGCGTGTCTGACTCAGCGTTGTACATTTGGACTCATCCCAGTGTTGTTTTGGTCGATAAACAACTTACTCAGTATACGGTTATTTTGAAAGAGACCGGGTAAGTCATTGAGTTGACCAAATGCGTAACCAGGAATTGTTAGTAAGAGAGGTATGAACATTCTAAGACGGAACAGGGCAACTTTGTTTTTTTTCGATAAGGAAGAAAACATTTCTGACTCGGGATTGGCGAACGAAAAGGTCCAATATAATTTATTTCAGTTTGCAAACTGAATTCTTAGTGAAATTTTATAATTAAATTTTACGTGGTCTGGAATTGAATTTAATTGGTGTATAAAATGTAACTGAAAGTCAGTTTGGAAACTGATTAAAATTCAATTTTTAATTGTTCGCAAACTGGTATTGTGTAATATTGCGATGCATTCCTGACTACGCGTAGAAAAATTTTCAATTACATGAAACATGAAAATTGTTTAAAATGTTATTTTCAAACTGAATTTTGGTTTCCACTACGGTGTCACTCTGTATTATGAACCAGTAATATTTTGTCTGCTGCTACCATTTTCGGAATGAGTGGCGGCTTTATTGTGTGCTTATTGCAACTGCGATAAAAATAAATAAAACACACACTGGCTGAGTTTCTGAAATGTTTTACTTGATCATAGATTTTGTTAAGTTATTGTTACATACTTAAAAGTCGCCGACTTTAGTAAATACTTTTTTTTTTGAACACCAAACGCATATAAATCTCAGTTTGGACTCATTGCCAAATTATAAGACAGTCCAGGGCCAGAGCAGCCATCCCCCCATACCCCCATTGGGGGGGTGAGGAACCCCTAAAGGGGCCTCCACCCTAACCGGTTGAAACAAAAGCCGCTTAAGTTTCAAAATGAGTCTGTATTCTCGCTCGCTATACTAGAGAGTTTGGGGGCCCACCCTGGAATTTGGGGGCAGCCCCCACCAATGCCTGCTCCGGCACTGAGACAGTGTTAGTTTTGCTTTACACTGAGGAGGTTCCATGAGTTTACAATTTCAGATGAACCAAAGATTAGCAAATTATACAACTGCTGAAGCGGCGTAAAACATTAAATTTCCTTACTGACTGATGTATTTTCTTAATAGCTTAAAAAACTGTTTCGGAAGCAATAAAATGGTTAAGTTATTTTTTTGCAAAAACTTTTATTAAAATTGAGACTTGAACTTTTTAAAAACCCAGAATTTTCTTCTTCAAAATAAGAAAAAATGGAAAGTTGAAAAATTTCGACAAATCTGTACAAAATCCATAGTGGCTATATTATGTGCTTATTATTATTATTATTATTATTATTATTATTATTATTATTATTATTATTATTATTCTTGGCTTTATTATGTACTTATTATTATTATTATTATTATTTTCATTATTATTATTATTATTATTATTTTATTGTTATTATTATTATAATTATTTTCATTATTATTATTATTTTATTGTTATTATTATTACTATTATTATCATTTTATTATTATTTTATTGTTATTATTATTACTATTATTATCATTTTATTATTATTACTATTATTACTATTATTATTATATAATTGCAATAAAATATATTATTATATTACATATTGTAAAACAAGTATAAAAGAAAATTATCTAAAAATAATAATAAAATTTGAAAAAAATAGTTTCAGAGATTTGGGCAAAAATCCTTGTCTCGTAAGCTTCTCTCGAAATATAATTCGCGTTCGTCGCTGTGACGGATCAGTGGTCGCCGTTGGCATTTCACCATTTCCTGCTGTGTTGCATAATATTGTCACAAAAGGCAACTGGGATTCAGCGTTACAGTTGTGTCAACTTGCTTCTGTAAGGTGTTTAATTAAAAACCATTGTTTGTCAGTTTTCTATTTCTATCTTAAGAATTAATATTTCGACGTTTCAGTCTTAAATAACCTTGTCCATCGATTCGAATTCGTCCCAGGCCCTAAAACTCGA
This sequence comes from Enoplolaimus lenunculus, assembly GCA_030248215.1. NCBI lineage: Eukaryota > Metazoa > Nematoda > Enoplea > Enoplida > Thoracostomopsidae > Enoplolaimus > Enoplolaimus lenunculus. The sequence continues at coordinate 27,925 of JASANG010001614.1, forward strand.
CCGTAGACCATGGAGGGGTCACAGCCTTCCTAGAACCATTTGCCCCTACAAAAGTTTGAGCCATAGTTGCAAGTCGTGTAAGAAATTATAACAGCAAACCGATGTTAAAACTGCCTTCTCTCAGTGAACAAAGTTGATTTTACAGGTTTGGATCGTTCAAAACTATAAATAAGCAAAGCGTTTAGACTTTGGCCTAAGAAAGCCAACGCGTCAATTGAGTATAAAAATACCGGAACCGAAAAACACAAAATACTTAATTTCAATTAAAAAATTAAACTTTTAATTTTTGTTAAATTTAAGTATTCACTGAAAACTCAAGTTCTAAATGTTAAAATTGTGATTTTAGGATAACGGACTCTGGGCAACGCTTGCATCGCTCGCATCGGCCGCGAAACACTGGAAAATTGCTCAAACTGCATATTCTGCGATTGACGAAGTAGATTTGATTTTATTTTAATTTAGAATTTGGTTTCGACTGTCGCAACAGTAAACATTAACTCACTCTGAGCTGATTTGATTCTGGGTTGTTTAATCACAATTGACTCAGATTGAGTTCCATCAATTCAGCATTCTGAGTTTATAAAGACCTAATTCAGAGCTCAGCTGTCTGAGCGGAGTCAACTGATTGAGAGTTAAAATCAACTCACTGCAATTTGCAGTAATCTCAAAACCTGCTCTAGTTCGTTTGTTCTTAAAATGTTTCTTTCGCCATGATATATTGTGCTCCTGTCTATGTGTGCCTTCTATTTTTTGCATCAGCAGCTGATACCTCTTGAAGGGATCAGGTATTTGGGCTTCGAATATCATAATTGTGGACACTGTTTGAAAGTATACGAAATTACAATTGAAATAACCGTTGTTTAAGGTCGAAAAAGCACTATTCATTAGCGATTTGCTCAATTCACAAACGGAAAAACGCGTCGTACAAGAAGCGACACTGAACGCTGTATCGACCACAGTCGAAACGGCCGAGGCTGCGCTGATACAATCAGGCAAAATTACCGAAGCAATACGGTTAAACATTGAATTGCATCGGTGGCAACAGTAAGTTTCTGATGGTCGATTTGGGTTTAAACTACGGTTGAAACACGCGACTCTCAGACGGACGGCGTTTACCGTCGAGTCTGATACAGTTTTTATACGTTCTGTTCAGATTTTGCACTGCACATACGGGTAATAATAATTATTAAGCGCTATTTGCTCATCTTGTCGCAAAACTTTAGCCGAGAAAAAGTTAGCTGTTTTACCAGAGTAGCAGGGTACAACCGGAGGTCTACCTTCGGCTCCGGTAGAAATTGTGCCAGGAATTCCGGCATATTTCGGCAGTAAAATTTTGTATAATTTTACAAAATTTATTATTGTTTTGTGTGTTTTGTTTTAACCCTTGGTACAATTTTAATGAAAAAATTGCAGAGATTTTATAAAAAAATAATTGTAAAACCAAAACATTTAACACCACCTTACAGATATTTGCTAAAATTAGCGAATTAAGCATCATTTTAACTGCATAAATTCGCCTCACCTCTGGCTCCGGCAAATTTTGTCAACTTGTGGTTCCGGTATTTGTCACCTCCGGTTGCACCCTGAAGGTCAAGGGTTTGGGGGTCTACAGAAGCCCTTACCAATTCATAATTCAATATGTGCCAATTGATGTCCGGTGTCACGGTATAATTCTTTTCCCCGTTTAATTCATCTATCCCCCCAATACAATTTACCAACGTTTATATTCCCACCGTTTGTTTTTTGCCAACCACCGCTCACATTTGCAACTGAATTTCACCAAAACAATGAAAGCAAAAAATGTAGGGGCGTCCAGGATTCTGGTGGGTCTACATAAGGGTTGTTTTAGATTCTAGATTACATTTTTTTGCTTACGCTTAGGCTTAGGAATACGCTTAATCTACTGTTACGCCCCTTAAAGTAACATTGATTTTAAAAACCTAATAAAGTTGTTGATCGGATTAACGCACGACAACGCCGAATCAACCAGAATCAGACATTTTAATATTTAACGTTTTTGGTCAGTTTAACTTACTCCCAACCTACGAGATCGTTTACTGCGCCACTGCTGTAGGCCTCTGTGAAAGGTGTTACAAATATATGAATCTACGACAATTCGTCGACCGACTACTTGTCGTCCAACAGTGTCCTAAAGCCAATTAATAAATGTAAACATAACTCTAAGCGTAATCCTAAGCCTAAAGCATAAGCTAAATCATAATAATCAGTGATGAATCGTTGAGTCGATGAAATTTCGGATTACAAAGTTGTCATTCGACAAGTTGCCGAATGACGAAATGTGATACCGAAGTTGTAATAATTGAAATGCTTACTTCTTGAACTCAGAGCACTGCAACTCGCAGTTAAACACAAAACCAACATTGAAAATGTACTCACGGAACGCGGACGACTTTTGAGCGAAATTGGACGCAAAGAAACTTTGAAACAATTTCTTCAGTTGAACAAAGAAGTACGTTTTTTTTTGCTAAAAAACACAATCAGATTTATAATTTGTAAATTGTCATATATCTAGTAAAACGTTAATTTCGGGTCCAAATTAATTATACTGGTCAGCGCGCTAAGTCTAAGCATTCGCCTCTCAGTCTCTAAGTCCTTTCTTGTCCGTGTCTTCCAATGTGATGGACCCTATAACGGATTTCTTGATTTGCATATAAAAATTGGTGTTTATTTTTTGACAACAGTTGGATATTCGAATCTTTTCGGTTGTCTCCCCCAGCCTGCGTTTGCCCAAAAGTGGCCGGGTTTTGTCTATTTTTGGGTATTTGAGCTTCTCATCATTTTCCCTGATCATTTCACACCCAAATTTGAATTTTTGAAAAATCCGATATTTTTAAGGTCCCGAGGCCCCTCCTTGTAACCCAAAAAAATTTTTTGTCCAAAAGTTTAACAAATTATACACCATTTCATGCAACTTGCGCAGGTAAGTCCAACGTTGTTAAATTTTTTGCAATCAGGCGATTGGTTAACGAATTATGGACAAATAACTGATTTGGCGCCCACCCAAATCGTTGGCAACGCGCCAAATCAGTTTATTTGACAATAACTCGTTAACCAATAACCTGATTACAAAAATTTAACACCATTGGACTCAGCTCTGCAAGCTGCATCGAAGGATATGTAACTTGTTGTTTTTCGGGTCCCAAGGGGGGACCTTGGGACATTAAAATTCGAATTTTTTAAAAATACAAATTTGGAATAATCAGGGGAGGCCATGCAAAATTCGACCACTTTTGTGTAAACGCGGGTTTGGACGGCATAACCAAAAAGACCCGAATATTCTTCTGATTACTTTATATAAAATTAGTTGATTTAAAGTTTAGTAATGTTTTCTATTTCGCCTAATTTAAGTACGATAGCATGGCTGTTAGTACAGCGAAACATAAAAGCGATAAGTTGATTTACAAAATCGCCTAATAATTTTAATCGTCCCGTTTGAATGCTTAGGCTTAGTCTCTCTCTCGTCCAAACTTAAGCTTAAACAACAAAGCAAATGCTTGTCAAAAGACGCCGCCCGTGTTAACATATTTGAACATTTTAGTATGATTTGGATGTCGATATTAATGCGGACGAAGAAAATGTGGATTTTGACGACGAAAACGATGATGGCTTAATAACAGATGGGGGGCATAAAATCATTGGACTCTAAAACAACATCTCCGACCCACAGGCGCAACAGACACGAGGCTGTGGAGGGGCATCTCTTATTTTTGAAGTCAGGTCAGCGAATGTGGGCATCCTTTTCGGATCAACTCCTCCCTGTCCGGTTCTAAACAACTTTGTTCGGTGAACAAAAAAGGTATGAAATTTCACAATCAACTCAATGATTGCAAATCAGTGTGCAACGGAAATTATGCTTCCGGCAGGAAAATTTTGTTTTCAAAATACCGGAGCCAACATCCGGAGGTCAACAAAATTCGCCGGAACCGGAGCCTTTATATGACGCGAAATTGCGAAGCTAAAAGGATTCGTAGTCAATTTTGGCAAATATCTGTAATGTGTTGTTAAATTGTTTGATTTAACGTTTCTAATGGTAGCAGTTAGATTTATAATCACTTTTCTTTTGCAATAAACTTATGAAATGCAAACGGATGTCCTGTTTTAGAGGATTTTCTATGTTGCAACCAACCAATGTTACTTTAAGGAACATCCAGGTTTTTTGTGGGTATATAAAACAGTAAGTTTAGATTCTAAATTTCAATTTTTGCTTAGGTTTAGGCTTAGGCTCAGGAACACAGTTTTGGCAACGCTTAGGCGTAGACTAGGCTTAGGAACACATTTTTGCAACACTGACGCTTAGACTTAAGCTTAGCAATACGCTTTTGCAACGCTTAGGCTTCGGCTTAGGATTAGGAATACGCTTAATCTACCATACGTCCCTAAAACTAACATTGGCCCTGCAAGTTGTTCTAAATACGCATTGTGGCTTACCGCTTCGTGCTTAGTGCGAGGCCTATAGCAGCTAGCTGCGCATGCTAGGAGAGTTAAAATAGTTTGACAACGGGCATTACAACACTCTCAATGTACAAGCGAAATTATCTGTCAATTAATAGATGCAAATCTTCAAATAGAAATGTCTAAAATTTGAAAAAATTGCAATATCTGTCTTGAAAAGTTATATGATCTATAAATGTTTTGGGTAATGTTACATTAAGGGGCGTAACAGTAAATTAAGCGTATTCCTAAGCCTAAGCGTTGCAAAGATGTGTTCCTAAGCCTAAGCCTAAGCAAAAAAATGTAATCTTGAATCTCGACTTACTCTTTTATAGCCACACCAGAAACCTGGAAGCCCCTTAAAGTAACATGGGCCTATGTTTTACATACAACTATGAACATATATAACCCCAAGTCCTGTAGAGCATTTTTTATAACTTTCGTTAACAGAAACAGCCCACGTAAACGATCAGTGGGTGGAACGTTTTTCTGTGAGACTGCAATAGTAGAAACAGCTTAAGTTTAGACTATTTGTTGTGTAGGCTTAGGCTTAAGTGTATACTTATGCTACTGTTACGGCCCTGTTCTATACATTGACCCCAAAAGCAGGCATCGGTTGTCATCAAAATTTTAAATATTGGGCTACAACCCGGATGTTGAACTTTACCCTCGTCAATCTGCGTGCTGCCGTGGGCGGCGGCTTTTGACCTTCTCATAACCGCCTTTAATTGTTTCATATCTCAGTTTCTGTAGTTTCAATATTCAAAAATTCAGTAGATCATAAATTGCGTAGCCGTTTGATAAAAATTTTTTGATTCCTATAGGCGGAACGTCCCATGTATAGAACAGGGCCGGATCGTTTTCCGGATGGGCTATAATAGAGTCAGTTTAAGGTTTAGACTAACTTTTTGGTTAGGTTTAGGCTTTTAGGCTTAGGCTTAGGCTTAGGCTTAGGCTTAGGATTAGGTTTAGGAATAGGCTAATCCAAACGCTTAGGCTTAGGCTTTAGGCTTAGGCTTAGGCTTTAGGCTTAGGCTTAGGAATATGCTTCTACTACTGTTCCGGCCCTGTTCAATACTTGGGCCGGTGGAACATTGGGGACTTAAAAATCGAATTTATTCAAAAATTAAAATTTCGAAGCGAAACGAAAATGAAATTGTGAGAAGCTCAAGTATGCAAATATTCTCAAAATCCAATCATTTTTGCGTAAAATACCGGATGGCTGGCACTTAAACTTAGAAGACGGCTGCTAAAGTGTGTTCTTGTGGTTTACTGTAGGTAGGTAGTGATTTGAATAAGAGGGGGACTGATATTTATTTGTCTTCTCCAGAGGGTGCCCCCATTTGCTATTTGGTTACTTACTGTTATTTATTGTTACCATCTGTCGCCCTTCGTTCTTAATATTTATCCGGTACCGGAACTATCCGTTGAATTAAGTGTTTATTATTGCCTTGTATCAAAAACTTGAGCGACAATGCAAGGTTATATTATAAGGGTAGTAGGCACTTTCAAAAATTAAGTATGCTTTAATGTTTGGAACTAAAGTTCATTTGGACATTTGGACGTGCAGTCATTATGCATCACAATTAGGCTTAATTGATATTTATGGAACCTAATTAAGGTATAGGGACTCTATCCGTTTACGGACTCATATTAGGAATACGGAATCCTATTGATCGGTACTCAAAGTGGCCGAGAACCCCCTTATTACCCCATTCTTATTCGGATCATTACAGTATGCTATTACGGATAACTAAACTGACTGACCAATAAAAATGAGCAATGGTCAGCTGCAAAATCCTTAGCAAAAATCAAAACTTTATTGCCATCTCACGATTTTCTTGCAACGGGAAGTATTTGCAAGGAATAATGAATCTTTGCATGAATGATTTGCACACTACTGCAATAAATATCAAGCATAAGCTATAAATCGTTTGCTCAGCCAATGATGGATGATGATTACTTCGACTTGCAAGGCTATTCATACCTATGAATCAGCCATTCATAATGAATAAATTGCAGTTTACGCATATGGCGTGAATATTTCTTGCAACTGAAACTTGCAGCGGCAAGTTTTTCAACAAATGATTCGAAGTACTTGCAGCTGTAAGGTACTTCACAAACTTGTTTCTGATTGGACCCGACCCTGTAAGTTTCACATACCCGTTTCTGATTGGATCCGACCCTGTTCAGTTCACATACCCGTTTCTGATTGGATCCGACCCTGTAAATTTCACATACCATTGGATCCGACCCTGCAAAATTCACATACCCGTTTCTGATTGGATCCGACCCTGTAAATTTCCCGTTCTATATATATCATCTGACTGGATTCGATCCTGTAAATTTCACATATCTATTTCTAATTGGATCCAACCCTGTAAATTTCCCACCTATTTCTGATTCGACCCGACCCTATAAATTTCACATACCCGTTTCTCATTGGATCCGACCCTGTATAAATTTCACATACCCGTTTCTGATTGGATCCGACCCTGTAAATTTCCCACCTATTTCTGATTCGACCCGACCCTATAAATTTCACATACCCGTTTCTCATTGGATCCGACCCTGTATAAATTTCACATACCCGTTTCTGATTGGATCCGACCCTGTAAATTTCCCACCTATTTCTGATTCGACCCGACCCTGTAAATTTCACATACTTTTTTTCTGATTGGATCCATACCCTGTAAATTTCCCACCTATTTCTGATTCGACCCGAACCTATAAATTTCACATACCGTTTCTGATTGGATCCGACCCTGTAAATTTCCCACCTATTTCTGATTCGACCCGACTCTATAAATTTCACATACCCGTTTCTCATTGGATCCGACCCTGTATAAATTTCACATACCCGTTTCTGATTGGATCCGACCCTTTAAATTTCCCACCTATTTCTGATTCGACCCGACTCTATAAATTTCACATACCCGTTTCTCATTGGATCCGACCCTGTATAAATTTCACATACCCGTTTCTGATTGGATCCGACCTTGTAAATTTCCCACCTATTTCTGATTCGACCCGACCCTGTAAATTTCACATACTTTTTTTCTGATTGGATCCATACCCTGTAAATTTCCCACCTATTTCTGATTCGACCCGAACCTATAAATTTCACATACCCGTTTCTGATTGGATCCGACCCTGTAAATTTCCCACCTATTTCTGATTCGACCCGACTCTATAAATTTCACATACCCGTTTCTCATTGGATCCGACCCTGTATAAATTTCACATACCCGTTTCTGATTGGATCCGACCCTTTAAATTTCCCACCTATTTCTGATTCGACCCGACTCTATAAATTTCACATACCCGTTTCTCATTGGATCCGACCCTGTATAAATTTCACATACCCGTTTCTGATTGGATCCGACCTTGTAAATTTCCCACCTATTTCTGATTCGACCCGACCCTGTAAATTTAACATACTTTTTTTCTGATTGGATCCATACCCTGTAAATTTCCCACCTATTTCTGATTCGACCCGACCCTATAAATTTCACATACCCGTTTCTGATTGGATCCGACCCTGTAAATTTCCCACCTATTTCTGATTCGACCCGACTCTATAAATTTCACATACCCGTTTCTCATTGGATCCGACCCTGTATAAATTTCACATACCCGTTTCTGATTGGATCCGACCCTGTAAATTTCCCACCTATTTCTGATTCGACCCGACCCTATAAATTTCACATACCCGTTTCTGATTGGATCCGACCCTGTATAAATTTCACATACCCGTTTCTGATTGGATCCGACCCTGTAAATTTCCCACCTATTTCTGATTCGACCCGACTCTATAAATTTCACATACCCGTTTCTCATTGGATCCGACCCTGTATAAATTTCACATACCCGTTTCTGATTGGATCCGACCCTGTAAATTTCCCACCTATTTATGATTCGACCCGACCCTATAAATTTCACATACCCGTTTCTGATTGGATCCGACCCTGTATAAATTTCACATACCCGTTTCTGATTGGATCCGACCCTGTAAATTTCCCGTTTCTGATCGGATCCGACGCTGGTATTAAATTGAACATTTTTTCAGCTTCTTAATCATCGATGAAACGGTGTTGTTTTTGAAATTTTATGTTTTCTTATAGGATAAACAAACTATTAAAATTTTAGTAGGAGTACATTTTAGATACTCGCATCTGTCTGTCTACAATATACAAATACTCAAATACAACGAAATATAACTGCGCTCAGAGGGGTTGAAATTGAAGCGTGGGTCGAAAATTATTGAAATACGCACTTGCTAACAACTCAGGGGCAAATCGTTAACAATGCTTTAAATAAAACAGTGTCATCAACTGAAAAATATCTTGTAAAGCAAATCTTCCCGTTTGCGAGATTTTTCTGTTTGAAGGCCCCGTCGTCAAAACGAGAAGCGAACAAAAAATTTGGTTTGCTGGGGGTTGCCGTCAAAAAATAATCACTTACATTAACCCCTTCTCACATTGAGTTGCCTGTAGGCAAAGCGCAGTGTATATACGTTAAATAGTATATATCGCACCGTGTTTAACAATCGCAACACGTATACATAGTACTAAATCACCACAAGACGTGAGAGCCCCCTCGGGCTCGAGCGTCAAGCTCCTATATCTGAGTGGAGATGGTATACGCCTTCCGCTCCAGTCACCGGAGTTCGAATCCTAGCATAAAAGTAGGTCTCAGGGGAAATAGAAAATATTCATGTGAGAAAGGGTTAAGCGAAAAAATTTCAGTTTACTATCTTTAAATACTACTTGATATTTACATGGAATTGATAAATCGTTGAACGATTGGTCATGGGTTCATAAAAAGCATCGTACCATTGCCTGGCAAAGTCGGTATAGTAGAAACTCAGACCCCTGGGCGTGTGCCGGGCCCGTAGCCAATAAAGGCGCCGGGGAGGGTTGAGCCCCCTGGAACAATTTTGCCTCCCCCGACAAAATTTTCAACCTTGCTTCTAACTCATTAAACACTTGAATGAGCCTCCTGAAAATTTTTTAGCCACCCCCTCCCTAGCAACGAGAGCTGGCTACGGGCATGGCGTGTGCTCGATCCGCTTATAAAGATAACGGACAATGAATGCCAGTGAAAAATTGTTTACTTGCAAACATGCGTTGTATTGCAAATTGCGCTACTGATAATAGCGTTTACTATGCAACAACAAATTGCATTTGCTGCAACCGCACAAACAGTTGAGTAGTTTTGTTTAAAATAGTGCAATTTTGTTGTTGATATTTTTGATAAAAAAACTTGGGCTGTTTTTAATACCCAAGTACAGAGCGAGGATTAAGGCTCGAAGCCTTTTAGCGCACCGCATCGTTTGTTGTGTTGAAAATTTTTCCATAAAATAAACGTAAAGTTTAGTAAAAAGCTATTTCAATTTTAGGGGCCATGTATGGAACAAGGCCGGAACAGTAGTATAAACATATTCCTATGCCTAAGTCTAAGCCTAAGCAAAAAAATTAGTCTGCGAGCGAGAATCCAGACGCATTTTAAAACTTAAGCAGTTTTTGTTTCAACCGGTTGGGGTGGGGGCCCTTTAGGGTGGGCCCCCCCAACTGGGGGTAGGGAGTGGTTGTTTCGGTACTGCGTATACTCCTGTAACTGCCCTGTTCTGTACATTGGCCAAAATATGTAATCCAACGCTAAAGTAATCGCGTATCACAGATATTTATTCATATTCGAATGAACTCTTCAGATTTGTACAGTTGAAATTTTTCAAGTTACATACTTGGATATTTCACACATCCGAGTTACTCGAATTCAGCTGTTCTTCGAATAGAAACTTGTGTTCGCTTGAAGACTCTGAACCGAATTTTAATTTTTTGAAAACAATTTTTTACTCCGACAACGTTGACTCGTTGTTCTGTGATTGTGTTTATTTTAGCGAAGTGCCGATACCAAAATTTTTGCCGATGCCGATTCTTGTTTTGAAATTTTGCCGATGCCGAACCGATGCCGACGGCGATTCTAACTATAGCATACCATGCTTAATAAACGGATAGAATACTACATTACATCATGAAGACATTAATCCTAGCCATCATAAAGGATTAGAATTTTTAAAGAATGGTTCGTTTCAATTAATTTTTTCAAACACAAACGCAAAAGAGATGACAGGTTTCCTGACCACACACACTGATATGCGCCCAGAAATGAAACTGATAGCATTCCAACTGACTGTTATATGTGCAAAAAGTATCGGCAAAGAATCGGCAATTTTTTTTGCAGTGACGATGTCGGTGCTGGTACGCACGAAAATTGCCGATCATCACCGATGCCGATTAATCGACACATCTTTAGTTTATTTTATATAATTTATTTTAGATTAATAATTCTGTTAACATCTGTTAATTTTAACTTTCATCCAATCAGAAAATATGAGCGCTCGTATTCAAGGCGACTCAACCGAACAACGGTTTAGTTTTGCGGAAATCTTTTGGGTAAGAAATTACTATTTGGTTAACCTTTTCAAACTTATATATGACAGGGTATTACCGGAGTCGCAGGTTAATAAAATGTGCCTGAGCCGGATGTGAAGCCACAGGTGCGACGAAATTAAGTAGTTAATATGATGTTTAATGCGCTAACTTTAGCAAATATCTGTAATGTATTGATAAATGTTTTAGGTTTACGGTTATTTTCTACGAAATCAACACAATTTTTCGTCATAATTGTACCAAAAGTTAAAATAAAACGCACAAAACAAATAAATTTTGTAAAATTATGCAGAATTTCACTATCGAAAATGGCGGAAAATCCGGCAGAAATTTTACCGCGACCGAAGGTCGTTTTTGTGCCGGAACCGAGGCAGGCTTTCGGTTGTATGGTATTTTGCTGGGTGCAATGGCGGATCCACGGGGGGGGGCCACCCCGGCCGTGGCCCCCCAGCAGCGTCTCGCCAAAAATTATATAGTGTCAATTGCTGTTCTACGCTGTTTATTTCTCTGTTTTATATACAATAGTATAAGCACGCTTTAAAGTTTCTTGGCCCTGGAGTCATTTATGCGCTACAATTAGGGATAATAGACATTTATGGACTCTAAACAAGGGTTTAAGGACTGTACCCGCTTAAGGATTCTTATTAGGGATACGGACTCCTCTTATTTGGGACTCAAAATGAGGACCCCCTCTTATTTGGGTCACTACAGTATGGGTCAAAAATAAGTTTATTACCTGTGAAATTTTGCCCCCCCCCCATTTTGAGATCCTGGATCCGCCACTGGCTGGGTGTAAAACAGATAGTAAAAAATAACGGAAACGGTAAACGGATCAAGGATTATTTCTCTCCAATACAAATTTTGATGGATACGACTTCAAGTCTTGACCCGAATAAGAGGTGGGGACTGAAACTTATTTAGCCTCTTCAGAGGGTATATCCCCCTTGTTATTCGGTTACGGACTGTTATTTATGTTTAACCCACGCTCCGCCGCCGTGCGTTACTGATATATCCGGTACTGCAACTAACCGTTGAATTGAAAGTTTGTTTGTGTTGTGTCAATAGCTTGAGCGATAATGTAAGGTTATACGTTGGATGGAATGTACTTTCCAAACTTAAGTACGCTTTAAAGTTTCGAACTCAATTTATTTGGTCTTGGAGTCATTTATGCGCTACAATTAGGGATAATTGACATTTATGGATTCTAATTAAGGTTTAAGGACTCTATCCGCTTACGGACTCTTATTAGCAATACGGACTCCTATTGATCGGGACTCAAAATGTGGACCCTTCTTATTACCCCCTCCTCTTATTCGGGTCAATACAGTACACACTTTCAATTCAACGGTTAGTTGCAGTACCGGATATATCAGTAACGCACGGTGAGCGCGGGTTAAACATAAATATCCGTAACCGAATAACAAGGGGGATATACCCTCTGAAGAGGCTAAATAAGTTTCAGTCCCCACCTCTTATTCGGGTCAAGACTTGAAGTCGTATCCATCAAAATTTGTATTGGAGAGAAATAATCCTTGATCCGTTTACCGTTTCCGTTATTTTTTACTATCTGTTTTACACCCAGCCAGTGGCGGATCCAGGATCTCAAAATGGGGGGGCAAAAATTCAGGTAATAAACTTATTTTTGACCCATACTGTAGTGACCCAAATAAGAGGGGGTCCTCATTTTGAGTCCCAGGAGAATAGGAGTCCGTATCCCTAATAAGAATCCTTAAGCGGGTACAGTCCTTAAACCCTTGTTTAGAGTCCATAAATGTCTATTATCCCTAATTGTAGCGCATAAATGACTCCAGGGCCAAGAAACTTTAAAGCGTGCTTATACTATTGTATATAAAACAGAGAAAACAAACAGGGTAAAAACAGCAATTGACACTATATAATTTTTGGCGAGACGCTGCTGGGTGTTACGGCCTGGGTGGCCCCCTCGTGGATCCGCCATTGCACCCAGCAAAATACCATACAACCGAAAGCCTGCCTCGGTTCCGGCACAAAAACGACCTTCGGTCGCGGTAAAATTTCTGCCGGATTTTCCGCCATTTTCGATAGTGAAATTCTGCATAATTTTACAAAATTTATTTGTTTTGTGCGTTTTATTTTAACTTTTGGTACAATTATGACGAAAAAATTGTGTTGATTTCGTAGAAAATAACCGTAAACCTAAAACATTTATCAATACATTACAGATATTTGCTAAAGTTAGCGCATTAAACATCATATTAACTACTTAATTTCGTCGCACCTGTGGCTTCACATCCGGCTCAGGCACATTTTAGTATCCGGCGACTCCTGTAATACCCTGTCATATAAGTTCGAAAGGTTAACCAAATAGTAATTTCTTACCCAAAAGATTTCCGCAAAACTAAACCGTTGTTCGGTTGAGTCGCCTTGAATACGAGCGCTCATATTTTCTGATTGGATGAAAGTTAAAATTAACAGATGTTAACAGAATTATTAATCTAAAATAAATTATATAAAATAAACTAAAGATGTGTCGATTAATCGGCATCGGTGATGATCGGCAATTTTCGTGCGTACCAGCACCGACATCGTCACTGCAAAAAAAATTGCCGATTCTTTGCCGATACTTTTTGCACATATAACAGTCAGTTGGAATGCTATCAGTTTCATTTCTGGGCGCATATCAGTGTGTGTGGTCAGGAAACCTGTCATCTCTTTTGCGTTTGTGTTTGAAAAATTAATTGAAACGAACCATTCTTTAAAAATTCTAATCCTTTATGATGGCTAGGATTAATGTCTTCATGATGTAATGTAGTATTCTATCCGTTTATTAAGCATGGTATGCTATAGTTAGAATCGCCGTCGGCATCGGTTCGGTATACTTAAAATTTCAAAACAAGAATCGGCATCGGCAAAAATTTTGGTATCGGCACTTCGCTAAAATAAACACAATCACAGAACAACGAGTCAACGTTGTCGGAGTAAAAAATTGTTTTCAAAAAATTAAAATTCGGTTCAGAGTCTTCAAAGCGAGAAACACAAGTTTCTATTCGAAGAACAGCTGAATTCGAGTAACTCGGATGTGTGAAATATCCAAGTATGTAACTTGAAAAATTTCAACTGTAAGACCCCAAAGAGTTCATTCGAATATGAATAAATATCTGTGATACGCGATTACTTTAGCGTTGGATTACATATTTTGGCCAATGTACAGAACAGGGCAGTTACAGGAGTATACGCAGTACCTAAACAACCACTCCCTACCCCCAGTTGGGGGGGGCTCATCCTAAAGGGCCCCCACCCCAACCGGTTGAAACAAAAACTGCTTAAGTTTTAAAATGCGTCTGGATTCTCGCTCGCAGACTAATTTTTTTGCTTAAGCTTAGACTTAGGCATAGGAATATGTTTATACTACTGTTCCGGCCTTGTTCCATACATGGCCCCTAAAATTGAAATAGCTTTTTACTAAACTTTACGTTTATTTTATGGAAAAATTTTCAACACAACAAACGATGCGGTGCGCTAAAAGGCTTCGAGCCTTAATCCTCGCTCTGTACTTGGGTATTAAAAACAGCCCAAGTTTTCTAATCAAAAATATCAACAACAAAATTGCACGATTTTAAAAAATAAACTACTCAACTGTTTGTGCGGTTGCAGCAAATGCAATTTGTTGTTGCATAGTAAACGCTATTATCAGTAGCGGAAGTCGCAGGATAGAATGCATGTTGGACAGTAAAGAGATTTTCAATCACATTCATTGTCCGTTATCTTTATAAGCGGATCGAGCACACGCCATGCCCGTAGCCAGCTCTCGTTGCTAGGGAGGCGGTGTAAAAAAAATTTTCAGGAGGCTCATTCAAGTGTTTAATGAGTTAATAACAAGGTCGAAAATTTTGTCGGGGGGAGGCAGAGTCGTTTTAGGGGGCTTAACCCTCCCGGCGCCTTTATTGTGACATGGGCCCGGCACACGCCCAGGGGTCTGAGTTTCTACTATACCCACTTTGCCAGGCAATGGTACGATGCTTTTTATGAACCCATGACTAATCGTTCTACGATTTATCAATTCCATGTAAATATCAAATAGTATTTTAAAAGATAGTAAAATGTAAATTTTTTCGCCTAACCCTTTCTCACATGAGCATATTCCATTTTCCCTTAGACCTACTTTTATGCTAGGAATCGAACTCCCGTGACTGGAGCGGAAAGCGTATACCATCTCCACTCAGATATAGGGAGTTGACGCTCGAGCCCGAGGGGGCTCTAATGTCTTGTGGTGATTTAGTACTATGTATACGTGTTGCTATTGTTAAACACGGTGCGATATATACTATTTAACGTATATACACTGCGCTTTGCCTACAGGCAAATCAATGTGAGAAGGGGTTAATGTAAGTGATAATTTTTTAACGGCAGAGCTCAGCAAACCAAATTTTTTGTTCGCTTCTCGTTTTGACGACTGGGCCTTCAAACAGAAAATCTCGCAAAAAGGAAGATTTGCTTTACAAGATATTTTTCAGTTGATGACACTGTTTTATTTAAAGCATTATCTCTGAACTATTTGCCCCTGAAGTTGTTAGCAAGTGTGTATTTCCAATTTTCGACCCATGCTTCAATTTTAACCTCTCTTGAGCGCAGTTATATTTCGTTGTATTTGAGTATTTGTATATTGTACATACAGATGCGAGTATCTAAAAATTAGTACTCCTACTTAAAATTTTAAGAGTTTGTTTATCCTATAAGAAAACATAAAATTTCAAAAACAACACCGTTTCATCGATTATTAAGAAGCTGAAAAAATGTTCAATTTAATACCAGCGTCGGATCCGATCAGAAACGGGAAATTTATAGGGTCGGATCCAATCAGAAACGGGTATGTGAAATTTATACAGGGTCGGATCCAATCAGAAACGGGTATGTGAAATTTATAGGGTCGGGTCGAATCATAAATAGGTGGGAAATTTACAGGGTCGGATCCAGTCAGAAACGGGTATGTGAAATTTATACAGGGTCGGATCCAATGAGAAAACGGGTATGTGAAATTTATAGAGTCGGGTCGAATCATAGAAATAGGTGGGAAATTTACCGGGTCGGATCCAATCAGAAACGGGTATGTGAAATTTATACAGGGAGTCTTATTCAATCAGAAACGGGTATGTGAAATTGATAGGGTCGGGTCGAATCAGAAATAGGTGGGAAATTTACAGGGTCGGATCCAATCAGAAACGGGTATGTGAAATTTATATAGGGTCGGATCCGAATGAAGAAACGGGTATGTGAAATTTATAGAGTCGGGTCTCAATCAGAAATAGGTGGGAAATTTACAGGGTCGGATCCAATCAGAAAACGGGTATGTGAAATTTATAGGGTCGGGTCTATTCAGAAAATAGGTGGGAAATTTAATAGTGCACGTATCGAATCACAAACAGGTATGTGAAATTTAGACAGGGTCTGATCCAAGCTAGAAACGGGTATGGGAAATTTATAGTGTCTGATTCAATCAGAAACAGGTATGTGAAATTTATACAGGGTCGGATCCAATCAGAAACGGTATGTGAAATTTATAGGGTCGGGTCGAATCAGAAATAGGTGGGAAATTTAAAAGGTCGGATCCAATCAGAAACGGATGCCAAGTTTATACAGGGTCGGATCCAATGAGAAACGGGTATGTGATGATAGAGTCGGTTGAATCAGAAATAGGTGGGAAATTTACAGGGTCGGATTGATCAGAAACGGGTATGTGAAATTCATAGGTTCTGGTTGAATCAGAAATAGGTGGGAAATTTACAGGTATGGATCCAATCAGAAAAAAAGATGTGAAATTTACAGGGTCGGGTCGAATCAGAAATAGGTGGGAAATTCTACAAGGTCGGATCCGATCAGAAAACGGGTATGTGAAATTTATACAGGTTCGGATCCAATGAGAAACGGGTATGTGAAATTTATAGAGTTGGGTCGAATCAGAAAATAGCTGGGAAATTTAAAGGGTCGGATCCAATCAGAAACGGGTATGTGAAATTTTATACAGTGTCGGATCCACTGAGACTCGGGGATGTGAAATTTATAGAGCCGGGTCGCATCAGAAATAGGTGGGAAATTTACAGGGTCGGATCCAATCAGAAACGGTATGTGAAATTTATAGGTTCGGGTCGGAATCAGAAAATAGGTGGGAAGTTTACAGGGTATGGATCCAATCAGAAAAAGTATGTGAAATTTACAGGGTCGGGTCGAATCAGAAATAGGTGGGAAATTTACAGGGTCGGATCCAAATCAGAAACGGGTATGTGAAATTTATACAGGGTCGGATCCAATGAGAAACGGGTATGTGAAATTTATAGGGTCGGGTCGAATCAGAAATAGGTGGGAAA
>JASANG010000819.1:0-45118 GCA_030248215.1 Enoplolaimus lenunculus
TATAATACCTATTTAATAAACAAATGACTACAACTTTTCCTTTTTTATTTTGAACTGTTTAAGTGCACTACACACTAAAGCGCACAAAAAATCATTATATAAAGCAAATAAATAATGGTTGCGTTTATTTTCAAAATTGTTATGCGTTAACTCTACCCAATCGCAAAAATTGCGTTAACCGTATCCTAACACGTGTTACTGCACTACTCAGATGCGTGTCATTCAGCATTTTGTAGCACGTGTTAGGGTTGAGTTACCGCACATTATATAAAGCAAATAAATAATGGTTGCGTTTGTCCAACAGCGAAAATTTGATTCTAACTACATTTTCAATAAATAGTGCATCTCCAAAATAATACTCATGTTCATTACTTACCGCAAATCTTTCACAGTGGGGTCAAAATATGCTTTTGAACGGCAAAATTTATAAAAACATGAGCAATGTCGCTTTTGAAACTGCCAGAATCACCGGGAAAAATCATGCATAACTATTGCCTTTTATGTGGATTTACTACAAGATTCAAACGCAGACTTTCAGTTCTGGCCGAACATGTACGATGTTTTTTCTAAAACTTATGGTTGAAACCATGGAATGACGTTTAACGTTTACATTGATGAGCATAACGTTTTATGCGAGGAACTGCAATAGGCCCGGTGTTACACAAATTTTCCCACTGGAAAAACTACGCTAGCGTATTTGTTCCTCACAAAAAACAAACCCAAGTCCGCTGCGTCTTGCGCGAACGCTTTCCTCCGAATGAAAGACGTATGTCTCATCCTTTGATAGCCACAAACCTCGCACCGCGACCGTGTGCTGAAAACTTTCTACGCGACATTTTAAAACTTCACAAAAAAGATGCTTGTTGGTTTTCGCCCGCGAAATTTATTTTCCTGCTCTGTATTTGCTTAAAGCACAACCCTAATGCCTAAACCTAAGCATAGACTCAAAGCTGTCCCCGCTGTCCCGACCGACCCAACTAATGGGTCATCCACGTTATACTGTCTACGCTACTGTAAAAAATTGTCCCCACTTACGAGCCCCTCACTTTGTAGTTGTAGTGTTACTAAATGACATGTCCAAATGTCACCCATATCCTGTATAGACCTTCCGGACAACTCGCATACTCTCCAAACAGCCTATACTTTGTCACATTGCCGTCCATACCCATGCTACACTGTCGATGCGTCATATGAAGGACAACTGTTTTGTCCCGAGTCTGTCAGAACAGACTCTGTTTAGTCATCTAAAGAGTCTGTTTCAAGGGACTCTGTTTTACAGAGTCTGTCTGAAGGGACTATTGTAGAGCTTAATATTGAGTATGCCGCAACCACGGGCGAAAGAAGGGTGCAACTACCGTTGGGCTTGGTGTGCGACGTTAAAGGGTTCCCACTCGCCCGTCCTCCCCTGGGGGACAACAGTGTAGGGTTCCGGAGCTATATACTTACACCCCAGCCGCCGCCCCCCCCTCACCGGTCACGACAAAATTTGTTTTCGACAGGGACACCGGGGTTTAACTTTCTGGTATACCAGAGTTATTATATTCTAACCTGCTCTGCTTGAATGGGGCGGGTCGTTCTCTTACAAGTTATCTTTTACCGGCAAAAACCTTCCTGCCCCCTCTTTTAAAAATTACTGGTTGCAGTTAATTTTTAAGAAAGTAAATTTTTTAGAACACTGCAACGTTTTTAAAACAAGCCCTAGTTAGGGGCTGTGGACTGTCAACAAGCTCTTTTTCGGACGTCCCGATGTCAGACACTGTGTCCAGACAGTGTCTAATTTGTCCTTAGTCCCTTCGAAGGGACTACTGCCAAAACGAACTAGCTAGGTACACCTTGTGTAAAGTCTTAACATTGTAAGAACAATGTCGTTTTGTCCAGCCCTTGAAACCAGGGGTGTGGACAATTTTTTACAGTAGCGTAGACAGTATTACGTGGATGACCCATAAAACGTAGGTTCGAATTCAGTGTCATGGTGGTCTGAGATCCAACACCAAAGAAATCGCCCCTTTGCGCAAAACTTTCTCCAAAGCATAATCGAATTGCACCTCTGTCAGAAAAAGTTTCTTCTACTTTATTCTCTTCGTCCACCTCTACTGACAACTCCAGATTCCGGAGTGATAGCCAGAAAAAACACAATTTTAGTACTAAATCTTCTTAACACATAATTTTACTTTCAACCCAGTTATGAGGTCTAGGTCTGCGTGGAATCTTCTCTCTAAGATCAGAGTCGGATTCACAACTTTGTGACGAAGGGTGACTAGCAAAAGTTGTGAAACACAATCTTTACTGTATGCTATATATGTCTGAAAAATTTTCTGACGGAAAAATTGCGACGTAGTGACTTCACCATTTTATCACGAAAAGTTTTCCGACGAAAGGGCGTACACCCATCCTCCCCCTTGCCTCCCGTCTGGGTTCCGTAGTGCGCAGGATTCGAAATTCAACTCAACTCTACCTCTGATTATTTTCTACAGAAACTGTTGCACAAGCATCCCGTCTCGCGGACCCGGAAGACTGAATGATGAAATAAAAATAAACATGATGCAACCGAAAGTAATTCTGACTGATGATTGACAAACCTGCGTAGGTGCGTTACGCATTTCCATGGTCGTATATTGCATCATGTACACATGAGGCAATACATTTGCATATATACAGGGGCTACAGCCGCATTTTGTCACTTGTGCGGACTTGTTCGTTTTTTGGTTAGGTAAACCGTTACTTGTACCTCAACCTTTTGGTTTACTTAGTGGGTTGCTTTTGGAAAAGAACACAACAATTGGCGATCAGGCCATTCGACTCCGCGGCCTGTTTTTTAACGTCTCTATTTGGTTTTTCCGATTCGAGGCGTGGGCAAAGATATCCGAAACGGCACAGTTGATCAAGTTGCTTCAACAACAGCACGAGGCGCAGATGGCAATTTTACGAGAACAAAACTAGGCCCTGCTATACGCGTTATCAAGGTCGGAGTCTGAGGGTTCGAAGTCGACCGTGCCGCCGTTCATGTTATTCGATCCGACAACCGAGCTATGGCACGACTACTGGGCGCGATTCGTAACGTTTGCGGGTGCTCATTCCGTGCCCAAACTGAAACAAAATCAAATTTTCCTGACGAACCAAACTCTGGTGACGTTCAAGCTGTTCTCAAATTTGGCTTCACAAGAGTCGCCGCCAAAGGATGTCAACCAGCTCGATATCGAACAAATCGAGGCATACATGAAATCTCAATTCAATCCAAAGCTGTACACCGTCCGCGAGCGATTCAAATACTGGTCGACCATGACACGCAAACCGGGCGAAACCGTCCAAGAGCTGGCCGCCAGAATTCGAGCGGATGCCGTGACATGCGACTTCCCCGCAATCACCGATCCGCTCGACGAAGCCCTCGGGACCCGGTTCATCTGTTCGATCAACAACGAAGCGGTTCTCAAGGCCATATTCAAAATCAAGGACGACGAATTAACGTTCAATCGGGCAATCGCTGTCGCAATTGAAACAGAGGATGCAGCTAATGTGGCGAAGGAAACGGTCTATGGCGATTCATCGACGGCCGTCCATGTCATATCTTCGGGTTCCAAGCAGGTTGGACAAAACAAACGATCAAGTGGTAAGACGGTCAAGAGCAAGTCGAAACAAGCATCGACAACCGATCGTAACAAAGGGCCGTTCCGTTTTCGCAAAGGAACCTGCGGTCGATGTGGCAAAACCGATCATGCTGGCAACGACTGTCGACACAAAGAGACGGTTTGCAATCATTGTCACAAAAAGGGCCACATTCAAGCGGTATGCCTGTCAAAACAACGTGGACTGCAGCCCGTTAACACAATTCATCAAATCGAATCCAATCGAGTCCATCTAGTGCTGAGAATCGATTCTCAATTCAAGCAGCGTCTCAATGTCGACGGCAAACAAATCGATTTCGAAGTCGACACCGGCTCACCCCACAATTTTTGCTTTGACGAGGTATGGAACATCCTGGGTAAGCCGAGTCTGCGCCCTCCAAATAGCCGCTATGCCAGTGCAACCGGCAACATCCTCTCAGTCGCAGGATCGTTCACGGCTCCAACGAGTCTAAACAACGGCGTCGTCAAATCAATTGATTTCAATGCGGTCCAAATTCCCCGTCTCAATCTTCTTGGTCGCAACGGTATTGTTCAATTGGAGATCGACCTCAACAAGTTGGCAACATCGAACAATACAACGCTGTCAACGCACAGCAACAATGCAAGGATCTTTGCCGACAATTCTCCGACGTTTTAAATCTTAGCTGGGTTGTCTCAAGGACTTCGAGCTCCAAGTTCAATTCAAAAGCGATTCAGTTCCAGTGTTCTGTAAGCCTCGACCCGTGCCGTTTGCTCTTCAAGCAGACCTCGCTCAAGCTTACGACACTGGAATTACAAAAGGCGTATGGAAACCAACTCAATTCAACGGCTATGGTACTCCCGTGGTGCCGATTCGCAAGCCATTGCTGCCCGGTCAAACAAAATCGAAACTTCGAGTTTGCGGCGACTATTCCGTAACTGTCAACCCGCAGCTGGAATCGCACCGGCAACCCATACCGCTACCGGAGGATTTGATGCGCAAGTTGGGGGGAGGATACGGTTTCACGAAAATCGACCTCGCCGATGCGTACAATCAAATCCCTTTGGCACCCGAGAGCCGACGACAGCTCGCTTTCAGTACACATCGCGGCGTGCTTCTTCAACTTCGATTTCCCTTTGGGATCAAATCAGCGCCGGGGTACTTCCAGGAAATCATAGAACAATTAACGGCTGATCTCAACGGAGTAGCAGTATACTTAGACGACATTCTCGTCAGCGGAGCGGATGCTGCAGATCATCTTCGAAACCTGAAAGCCCTGCTTTAGCGGCTCAACGATAAGGGTCTTCGGTGCCGGCTCGAAAAATGCTCATTCGCTCAACCAAAAGTCGATTATTTGGGTCACACGATGTCCAGCGACGGAATCGCAAAGGGTCCAAAAGTCGACGCTGTCCGCGAGATGCCAGCCCCACATGACGTCGCCAGTCTTCGGTCGTTCTTGGGAGCAGTTCAATTCTACGGCAAATTCATTCCACATCTCTCAACGGTCGTCGCTCCCCTCAATCGACTCACTAGAAAGGACGTTCAGTGGCGATGGGGTGCTGACGAGCAACTGAGTTTCCATCAACTCAAAGATCTGTTGTGCACCGACACCGTTTTCGCTCATTATAATCCTTCCGTGCCTATCGGCATATCATGCGACGCGTCAGAGGTTGGCATCGGAGCCGTTCTTTTTCACCGCTACGATGATGGTAGCGAGCGCCCGATTGCCTACGTCTCAAAAACGCTGACGGACACTCAACGTCGATATAGCCAAATGCAGCGAGAAGCTCTTTCCATTGTGTTTGGTCTACAAAAATTTCATCAGTTTCTATACGGTAATAAATTTGCCTTGGTGACCGACCACAAACCGCTGCTATTTTTGTTCAATCCTACGAAGGCAACTCCAGCCCTCGCAGCCAATCGACTCGCGAGATGGTCCTACCAACTACAGCAGTACGACTACACAATCGAATATCGGAAAACATCCGAGCATGGAAATGCGGATGTCCTGAGTCGTCTGCCACGGGGTTCCGATACGAAATTCGATAACGAAGAAGGTGAAGCAGATAGCGACATCGTCTGCCAAATTCGCACTATAAGCCTTCAAGTTCGACCAGCCGACGGCACGTCAAAGGCAAAGGAGTCCGCCAAAGATCCCCTCATTGCTCAAATCATTCGCTTTGTAAGGGAAGGATGGCCGAACATAAAAGCGGTGGACGCAGGCCCAAGTTTAGAATCGGTCAACGACTACTGCCTGCTCTACGGTTCGCGAATTGTGGTTCCCACTACGCTGCGCTGTTCCGTTCTTCAAATTCTCCATACAGGACATTTTGGGATTCAACGAATGAAACAACTGGCCCGCACAGCCGTCTATTGGCCGGGACTCGACAGCGATATTACGGACATTTGTCGCTCGTGCGAGAGCTGTTCCGCCCATCAAAGCGCACCATCAACGGCACCGATTCATCCGTGGATGATGCCGGAAAAGCCCTGGAGTCGGATCCACTTCGATCATGCGATCAATTTCATGGGCAGCAATTGGTTGGTGCTCGTCGACGCCTATTCCAAATATCCGTGCATTTATCCCACAACGTCAATAACGTCCGCAACCACCATTTCATTGCTTTGGGATGCATTCGGGCATTTTGGTTATCCGCACACAATCGTTTCCGACAATGGCACGTCCTTCTGCTCTGACGAATTCCAGACACTTTGCAAGGACAAAGGGATCATCCATCTCACCGGTGCTCCTTATCATCCAGCAACGAACGGAGCCGCCGAGCGCATGATTCAAACTTTCAAACAAGCGCTTCGAAAGTCATCGCTTCCAACAAAGGAAGCCCTGCACGACTTTCTCATTCAATATCGACGAACGCCGCTGGGACCAGGCCTGTCTCCGAGCGAGCTGTTGAACGGTCGACAAATCCGCAGCAAAATCGACACTTTGCTTCCGTCCCAGCTCGATGGGTTCCGCTGTCGTCACCAAGGTGCTCGGGCCACGCAACGTTAACGTGCGAGTGCTTCCGAAAGGTCCGACTTGGCGACGTCACATCAATCAGCTTCAGCCGCGTTTCGGTAAGGAAGAAGACACCGACCCTGGTTTGCCGCCCATACTTCCGACTATTACCAAAGCGGTTGACGTCGATCCGGTTCACAATAGTCCCGAGTATGGTTCCGGCAATGCTCGTCGATCAACTCGCCAACGGCGACCTCCTCGACGATTATGTTGCTAAAACGCTTCAGAGATCTTCAAAGCTGGTCGGGAGGTGTTACACAACCATCCAGTCTCGCGGACCCGGAAGACTGAATGAAGAAATAAAAATAAACATGATGCAACCGAAAGTAATTCTGACTGATGATTGACAAACCTGCGTAGGTGCGTTACGCATTGCCATGGTCGTATATTGCATCATGTACACATGAGGCAATACATTTGCATATATACAGGGGCTACAGCCGCATTTTGTCACTTGTGCGGACTTGTTCGTTTTTTGGTTAGGTAAACCGTTACTTGTACCTCAACCTTTTGGTTTACTTAGTGGGTTGCTCTTGGAAAAGAACACAACAAAAACAATGTGTATTGATAGATATGATATTTCACCATTTGCATCATAATTGAACACGGCAGTATTTCGAGTATTATAACTCGATTGGGCGTTGAAATTCTTGGTATCTTGTAAAAGACAAATGATTGAAATTGACGCAAAACAAACAGTTTTTGCTTAGTCTGTTTTTGATCGAGTAAAATTTGTAAAATTAGAACGTCGTTTGTTTGCTGTATGATATTTAGGCTCCACTGGCAAATACTGAGTTTTTGGTTGTGTTTATAGTTGTCATGTTGGGCGAGTGTAAAAATGATATTGAAGTGAAATTCAACGAAATTGTTTGCTTCAATATCCTGGTTTTATGCTATAGTTTTGCGCACCAACGTTTGCTATCCGAGTGAGTTTTTACATGCGCTTATGCATCATTCACAATGAAAAAATTCATTTGCCACCTTTATGTGACACGCGTTAGGGTAGAAGTGAAATCAATTTTTGCATTATGTGTAGGGTAATAAAAAGTATCAATTTTCAAAATTGTCATGCGTTAACTCTACCCAATCGCAAAAATTGCGTTAACCGTATCCTAGCACGTGTTACTGCACACTCAGATGCGTGTCATTCAGCATTTTGTAGCACGTGTTAGGGTTGAGTTACCGCAATTTTTGCGTTAACGTAGGGTTAACGCATGAGAATTTCGATATTTGGCACGTGTTAACTCTACCTTTTAGTGTTTTCGGTGGCAAAATGAAAATTTTATTGCGAACGATGCATTATTATAAGGTAGCAAGCATTTGTATCGCTCGAATCAGCTGTCTTTCTAGTCAATGGTGCCCTGGGTCGACCCACTTTCTTCGAGTGTCAGTCGAGTTTGTCTCGATACGTCTCTGGATATGTGCTTTCGATTTAGTCACAGCAGGCCTGGTTTGGATATGGTTTGCTCAGGCCTAGTTGAAGGTTGCATCGGATTCAGCTGAGCAGGGACAAATCAGTTGTACGTTCCTCCTAGAATGGGCATTCGTCTATACTACACCTGCACGCAGTGAATCTGTGTAAATTGTGGTGTTGAGTACGGCATGGAATCTTGCTGGATTCAGATTTCCAGCCAGATCGTATTTCTCATAAATCAGCACTGATTACTGTGCCAGGCCGCGTTCAGTTTTATTAGGCTGAACCAATTTCACCCGGCTACATCAACCGGCGTGGGTGATAGCAGGCCAAGTCGCTGGAGTGCGCAGATCAGATGCAGCTGATGTCCTCGTTGGTTGGTGTGACACTAGCAACAGTAACAGTAGATATAATTTCACAGTTTAGGTCGGTTTATGCAGTGCTAAACGAATCAAACGGTTTCGTATGTGCGCGAACTCGGTCTGGCTTATTTGAGTCTGCATGCAGTATCCAGTGGATACACAGGCTTCTGTGTTTGATGAGTTTAGGCGGATGCATTCCGTACGCAGGCAAAGCTATGAAATTTTCGCTTAGTAGCTAAATTTACCCTTATAAGTTCAAAAGAGCTGAGGATCGATGACCACATGTAACTTTTCAACTTATATATGACATAGCGTAGTATATACGCACAGAACCAATTCGCTACAAGTCGAAGAACGCTTTCTCGGGATCAAGTGTCAAACTATTTATATTAAACTGGAAGCAGTAGTAATATTCACTTCGCGTCCAAGAATTTTGAGTTCAATTCCAGCTTGAAAAATTGATTTCAGATGAAATTCTATGTAAATTCGCGTGGAAAATAAATAAATGTACTTATACAGAACAGGTGGTACACTAAAGTTGGCAAACTTTGCTATCAGCGAATGTATATCTACACAAAAATTTTTGTCGCTCTTTTAGTTGGATGTACGTTGAATTATGTGCGTTGGTGAGTCACATATTCGTTTTTAGAGCACACTGATTCAAAATAGTAAAAAGTTGACTTTGATAAAGCTTCCAAAATAAACTTATATAAATCCCAAATTGCCCAATATAGTAAGAACAATAAACACTTCTATGCGTCGCACAGTTAATAGCTTGTACCTTTTTTAAACAACGCTGCTAATGTTGGAACAAAATCTAAACGTTTTCTAGCAATTCTCGTTAAAATTCTAACATTAGCTAAGCCCAAAATTAAAAGAATGCTGTCTACGTTGCAGTAAAAAATATTTTGTCTTAAGTCAAATTTGAAATGACAAACTGGCAATGTTATCTTTTTGTGAACAACAATGGTATATGGTTTGCTGTTTGGTGGAAATGTGACCAATTCAACTTTGTGCTATCTTTTATATAATTGCTTGCTCAAGCGGATCCAGAAAGGAGCCGTCGGGGATGTTCGCCCCCGTTAGAAAATAATTTGTGATAAAATGGTAACATCCCTAACATATACCTTACAATTTCCCCACTCGTCTGAAAATTGGTACATTTATTGCATTCAGTAAAAATTGCGTTTCATAAACTTTGGCCTGCCTGTTGTCAGAAATTTTTGGATCCACCGCTCGTTGCATGTAAGTATAACATGCGGACTCAACAAGACATTGAACATTGTTGCAGAATTTAGCCGGCAGCCAGTGGCGGATCCAGGATCTGAAAATGGGGGGGCCAAAATTTCACAGGTAATAAACTTATTTTTGACCCATACTGTAGTGACCGAAATAAAAGGGGGTTCCCATTTTCAGTCCCAATATAATTTTTGTCGAGATGCTGTTGGGGGGTGGCACGGCCGGGGTGGCCCCCCGTGGCTCCGCCATTGCCGGCAGCACGTTACACTGAAATGTATAGGTGGTAGTTGTCGGCGTAGCAAGAATTTCATTTCAGAAGGGTATAATTTTATTTTTTGAACTTTCTAAAGCGGCTTTTATATCACCTTGACAGATCGTTCTATGAAACAAATCTCTACCGTATTCCTCTCGTTGTTGTAGACGCCCCTGGGGGTTGTGGTTTTTGTACACTGGTCCCACATTTAAGGTTCAGGTTTAGGCTTAGGCAAGTTTTTTCCTAAACACAAAAACAGGAACCGAGACCAAAACCTGCGAGATGAGAACGTTGAAGAGCCATGATAGTTTAGTACTGCGCTTTACCCATCGTTGTGCATACAGGGTTTATAACGCTCACAAGGCGAAGCCTAACGCGACAAAGTTGATACCAGTAATTGTGAATGTTACAAATATTACCAAAATCAAACAATACGAAATACCGGAATTTCCAAAATATCCCTACGGAGTTCCGTTTCCGTACTGTCAACTGTTGTTAGAAGAAAAGCCAAACCGTCAATTGTATCGTTTCGCGTATAAATGGAGACCACCCGACAGATATAAATACGAATCGGAGTTGGGTCGTTTGGCAAGCAATTGCAGTAATTTTAGGTAAGTAAAAAACTAACCGTGGCGGATCCAGATGGCGAAGTTGGGATGAATCCCACCACCGGACCTGTTGTGTCGAAAATTGTGAGACACAAATGGTCCCCATTTCAAGGTCATATATATTTTTTAGCCAAATGTGTTAAAATATACAGCGTAGTAGCGTATTCATTCGTATGTGTTTCAGTAATGTCCAAATGAATCTGGTACGTATAGGTAGAAACGGACGGCTAATCTGAACCAGTATTAGTATCGTTTTTGCATACTGTAGTGACCCGAATAAGAGGGGAACTGATATTTATTTGGCCTCTCCAGGGGATACCCCCTTGCTATTCGGTTCCGGACTGTTATTTATTTTTAACCCACGCTATGCGGCCCTTCGTTTCTGATATATATCCGGTACTGCAATTATCCGTTGAATTAATCGTTTATTTGTTTTGTGTCAATAGCTTGAGCGATAATGTAAGGTTATATTTACGAATGTACTTTCAAAACTTATGTACGCTTTAAAGTTTCGAACTCAGATTATTTGGTCCTGAAGTCATTTATGCGCTAAAATTAGGGATAATGGACTTTAATGGATTATTATTATTAGGGTTTAGGGACTCTATCCGCTTACGGACTCTTATTAGGGATACGGACTCCTATTGATTGGGACTCAAAATGGGGACCCCTTTTTATTACCCCACATTTACTTGGGTACCTACAGTACAGAGAATCAATGGCGTAACTTTAAGCGTAAGCCTAAACTTAAAAAGACAAGACAAAAGTCTAGGCAAATACGCGGCACAAGACTATATGTCAAGTCTATATTTTGAATATTTTTGCGTGTTTGAGTTTCTTATGGACCTTATTGAAAATTCAAATTTCAGTGTGTAATATATATGGGAGGTTATGAGACGCTCAAATATGCAAAAAATATGGAACTCCCACCATTTTTGGACAAACGTCGGCTGGAAAGCTCTTAACAGAAAACAACCCTATAAACCACTGCGGAGAACACACATCAACACCCATCCATCACCGACTTTTGCGGAACATATTTATACTTGGTGTGCAGCATGTTATTGTGGAAGTGGCATAATATAACCATACACTTTTCAGAAAAGAATTTTGGTTTCCAAACGAACCTCGCTCACAAGAAGAAGCTGACTACCCGCTTGCATACGTCATTTTGGTTCATAGATATTGCGAACAAGTTCTACGATTGCTTCAAGCCATCTATTGGCCTCAAAACATTTACTGCATTCATATTGACGCAGATGCTTCAAAGACATTTCGACAAGCTATAATTAACGCTGCAAATTGCCTTCCAAACGTATTCATTGCGTCAAAATCGTTTACTGTTACTTGGGGTTAAGTTAAAATTATCAATTTCCGAAAATTATATTTTTATACTGGGCCCGAAGGGCTTTCTTAATTAATTCTAAACATCTTGATGCAAATTTAAAGATAGTATTTGAAATTTTTTACTAACTCTTTCTCAAATGAATATTTTCTATTTCACCTGTTGCCTGGTTTCAAGACAGGATGACAATTTCTGTCTCTCGTTCGAAAGGCGTTTTGATG
Source organism: Enoplolaimus lenunculus (assembly GCA_030248215.1). Lineage (NCBI taxonomy): Eukaryota > Metazoa > Nematoda > Enoplea > Enoplida > Thoracostomopsidae > Enoplolaimus > Enoplolaimus lenunculus. Next base: position 12,041 of record JASANG010000819.1, read on the forward strand.
ACAACTCAGCAATAGGAGCTTGACGCTGGAACCCGAGATGGTCTCAAGACTTGTGTAGACATTGTACTGTACGCACGTTTAATAATTGTTAAACCCTACACACACTGTGTATTAATATTTCACTTAAGTTTGAATGTTTAGTTTCTTATCGTAGTGTACTCTATGTGAAAATGGTTTATAATTCACAAAAAAAGTAACCTGATGCGTCTTTGTTTTCAGCTGAATTTTCAGTTCTACAAGCAGCGTTGACTTGTCTTGGCGACCTTACTCGAGAAGCTTATCGTGTACCGTGGCGTTACGTTCAAATTTACTCAGGCAACGACTTTCCGTTGCGTACCAATCGTGAATTGGTGAACATTTTTAAAATCTTAAACGGATCAAATGATTGCGAATTGACGATGGCAAACGTGGATCTGTTCGTGTGGAATCTGTATAAAAAGGGGTATATAAACATTGCCAGTAGCCAAGTTATTGGAAATGGGTGTCCGTTCTGATACAAATTTTGGCCAATGTAAAGAGCAGGTGTGGAACGTTATTCCGTGGGACTGGTATAAAGTAAGCTTAAACATTAGACTAATTTTTTTGCTTTGCTTTGGCTTAGGCTTAGGCATAAGTTCATTCTTGCGCTTAGGCTTAGGCTTTTAGCAACATGCTTTATACTACTGTTCCGCCCCTGTTATTATACATTGGCCAAAATTTCTAAGGCGAGTTTATCGGCGTTTTCCGCTTAAAAATGCCTGAAATCTCCTGGACCAAAATGTCGCAGGGGTTTACTCTTAAATCCTTTATGGATGCGGTCTTTGGTTGTATAAAAATATCAGTCAAACTTAAGAAAACATTCGAAAAATGATAAATACAAAAAAACTAAAGTGTGGCCAGTGACAGATTTTATGTTATTCACATTGTTACTTGAAACCAGAGTATATTATTAATTGAAAAAGTACGTACTCTTCTATATACACTATTCGTCGTTTGAATTGAGAGAAAAAACAATATTTGTCAGATCGTAACGAACGCATAGTAAAAATAACGCGCAACGGATACTGAGTTTTACCGGAACCGGAAACGGATATCCTGGTACAACCTGGTAATTGTTGTATATTCAAGCGAGAAATACTGGAAATATGGATTCCGTCGCATTCCGCCGCATAACGCAACAATATACAAAGGTGGATTTCAAGTCGCAGTAACGCAAGAATTTGTTCATTTTGCGTTAACCGATGCCAAAGCACAAGATATATTGTACTATATTAAAGATTGTCTTGTACCGGACGAATCATTTTTTTCAACTCTAATACATAACACACATCTTGGAGCGCCCGGAAATTTCCCTGGTAAGCATTGTATGCAGAGGCTTTATATGTGCGACAGCAATTTGCCAAATACAAATGCAATTTATATATATTCTTGAGAAATAGATGAGTATACTGCTAGACACGAACCAACGCTATGTTAATCAAACTAAACGAGGTAGATGAACATTGTTTAATTATGGACAGTGTCTGATAGCATCGCAGGAAACGGCAACAGGTTTCATTTGAAAAACTAATGGCTGTCACAGATAACACGTAAACCCTTAATATGCGACAGCCACACGTTTTGTGCCACACATTATAATGTGCGACAGCAGCAAAAGGAACTCGGATTGTTGGAAAACTGTCAGGAACAAACCAAGTTAGGTTAAAATACTGATACCTTACCAAGTAACCTAGTTTACTGCTACTATTAACACAGTGTCACATCTTCGACTCCTGTTCTAGGCTGCGGTACAATTTGTTGACCTCCTGCTTCAAATTCGGAGTTGTATCTCCGGTTGCACCCTGCAAAATATTTATTTTTTTCTTACTCTAGCAATTTCTTTTTATCATTTAAATCGTCGTGCTGGTATTTTCTTATTGCTAGATGCAATATGTTAGAAAATTTTATATTGCAATATTGCAAGTAATCATGTCATGAAAGCTACTGGTAAAATTTTCACGAATAAATTCTATTTTCAGTAGTGACCCGAATAAGAAGGGAGGTAATAAGAGGGGAGTTCCCATTTTGAGTCCCAATCAATAGGAGATCGTGTCCGTAATAAGAGCCGTACGCAGATAGAGTTCCTAAACCCTAGAGTCCATAAATGACAATTATCCCTAATTGTAGCGCAAAAATGACTCGAGGACCAAAAAATTTGAGTTCCAAACTTTAAAGCGTACTTAAGTTTTTAAGCTTGCATTATCGTCTAACCTATTGACACAAGACAAATAAACGTTCAATTCAACAGATAGTTGCAGTATCGGATATATATCAGTAACGAAGGGTGGCGGAGCGTTAGCTAAAAATAAATAACAGTCCGTAACCTAATAACAGGGGGTTCCCTCTGGTAGAGGCCAAATAAATTTCAGTACCCCCTCTTATTCTGGTCACTACAGTAATCTCAGTGCTCAGATCCCAATAGCGTCACTTTTATTATATTTGAAAATTGGAATGAAACGATATGATTCTGAATTCTGGAACTCTCGGGTGAAGGCACTTGAAGAAATTTTCTAGGGGTGCCAAGACGGAAAGTAAGCAATTTAACATTGAGGGGCTTTCAAATCCGATGACTAATCCCATCTTTTGCGCTACGCAACCAAAAGTCAAACGTCAAGCAGAACAGAAACTAGCGCAATGTTTACAATAAATACAAGACCTTAGCCTGCTCACCTTGTTCGGGGCGCTGGGGGCTTAAACAATTTTAGAAGTGGCATACAAGCGTTGTCCCAAGAGTTTGTTATGATATACAAGCAAACTTGAAACTATTCTGGGGGGGGGGTAAATTTTTCAACGGAGGCTGAGCCTCGTGGCCTCATCCGGCAACGAGCACAAATCAATGTTTTAAATACCAACACGGAACTTTAGTTTTGGTGGATTTTTAGACATGCCCGTGACTACGATACATTTTGGCACGGGTGCTAACTGTCTCCTCCCCACAGACACCCCTGTTTTCAAGTGCCTTACTGGGCTCTGCGATTCCATTATGACTATATTAATTAAATACACAGGTGCCTGTGTGCATTACTACGCTCAATCAAACAACGAAAAACCGAACTTTTCTCGATATCAAAGTTGGCCGGAAGGTCAATTGCGTATTTGTCACAGTCAAAAATGGATTCACGGGTCGTGCGTGTACGGCATTCGCGATTTGCCAACGCTTCGAAAACGATTTGAATTAACAGCGCATAAATTTGATTGGAAATTCGAACCGGGCGCACTACGCTGTTTGGCAGAATTAATTTTCAACGCAACGTGGCTTAATGCAAACGATGAACTGTACAATTCAACAATGTTAAATGTTTACCGACAACTTCCGCCAGTTGTGTACCAGCGAATGTCTGATAAATCAAAATTTCACTGCGACGCTACCATTCACAGCGTAGAATCTCACAGCTACACTTCTGAGTAAAATTTTTGGCTTGTGACACTGTTGTCAAAAATGTAAAACGCTTGTCGCGGTTTGAATAAGCAGTGTTTATATTGATGTCAATGCTGTTTTATATAAAAAACAAATCAAGAAATCGAAAGCAATAAATATCCAAATCACAAAAATTTTGGAACTACAAGAAAAATCAGTTTCGCGTGCTTTTTAGAACAGTACCTGCACTGCAGAAAAGGGTGAGTGAAACTGACTCTCTCCAAAATAGGCTATTCCGGAATAAACAATCTGAGTTAAATTCGACTCCGCCAGAGTCAAATTTGACTCACCAGCGTTGTGAGTCGAATTTGACTCAGGCGGAGCCGAATTTGACTCAGTTTGTGTAGTTCCGAAAAGCCTGTTTGAAGAGAGTCAATTTAACTTACCATTTTTTGCAATGTTGATCTTATATAAAAAATTACTTTTTAAATGAGGTTATATCATCCGTAAATGAAATATATAATATAGATATATATTATATATATGTATATATAAATAAAATATATAAAATAAACGGTTAAAACTGCCAGATTTTGTTAGAGTTGCAAAGTCATGTGAAAATTCTAAATCTAAAAACATTTGACTGTATAAAGCAACGACTGAGGATAGCGAAAGTTCTCGCCGAAATATTTCAACTACACCAATGAGTTGCAACAATAGTCCTGAACTAGTCATTGATACAAGCCAATCTGATTCTATTGACTCGCACACCAAAAACAGCTCAGGTAGCTCCACGGTAGTTTTAAATAGCGATTCCAGCTACAACAACACCAACTCTTTCTCAACTCAACCACGCTCAACACCTTTCTCGGGTAGTTTCAATAACACTGACTCTATCCTTAGCAGCACTCGGGATAGCTCAAATTTATCGGTAAAGGAGGTAGCGGTATCACGTGGAATCCAGGTTTCGGTGGACAACTGCGAAATTGGGGTCCAAACAGGCGTTTTCCAACCAGGGGATTTAATCCCGGAACTAAAACGTCAAGACGCGGTTATTACTGATTACGGAAATCAGAACTATACAAAAATTGTTCCAACCACGGTTGCATTACCTAAATTGGACAATTCAGGCCAGGACAATAACAAACTGACTAGTGAGCAACAAGGTGTTGCTAAGGAAAGTGCCAGCGGAAATAACAATAAGAATACCGCTGGCAAGATTTCCACTAGTCACAATAGGGCGGTCACCACCAAAGGCAATAGTTCTGGATACAACAACAACAACAACACCAATAACAACAACAACTCCAACAACGGCAACAAAAACAGTAATAACAACAACAACAACAACCGTATGGAGAACTGGCCTGCTCCAAAAAATGAATGACATGAATATTCCAATATACGTCATCAAATGGATCCGAGTCTGGTTAGTTAATCGGCTGGCGAATGTCAGAGTCAACCACGTCCGACGCACGTTTAATGAAGGCCTCCCGCAGGGAGCAATCTTGTCGCCAATTTTATTCATCCTCTTCATAAACACATCTGGAGGAGCTAAGCGACACGTCACATCAGCGCGTTCGCCGATGATCTTGCCATATGCAGATCAGCAACAAGCTTCGACACAATCGAGTCGGACTTCAGCCAGAAATTGACAAGGTAGTCAATTGGAGCAAGAAATGGCATCTGAAACTCAACGCTGGGAAATGCGATGTATAGCATTCAGCAACAATGTATACGACAAAACATGGACTCCAACGATACCATCGAGGCGAACCAGTCAAACCCACAGCAACCCAACTTTCCTCGGTATCACCTACGACAGAAATCTGTGCTTCACGAAACACGTCGACACGATACGCAGGAAAATGGAAGAAAGAAACAAAATCCTCAATGCATCTCAGGAACTGAATGGGGATGGCGAAAATCCAGCATGCGAACAGTATATGTCGCCACACAACGTAGTCTGGCCGAGTATCTTGCCCGGCCTGGCACCGTGGATATCATCGACTAACCAAGCAAAGCTGGACGATCACAGCTAAGCGCCGCGCGTCGATAACAAGCAACGCCGAAGTACACCCGTGAAGCCGTGCTACAGGAAGCAAGACTTCCAACAATTGCCGAAAGGCATAAAAAGCAAACGGTAATCATGGCGGACAGATGGCTGCACCTTGACAACAACGACCCAAGAAAGACTGTGGCGCTACATAACCCCAGAACCAGGCTAAAGAGAGGCGACTGGAGGAGCCAAGGAGTCCGAACTGCAAAAGAACTGACTGGAAGTTTGAAACCAGCAACTACGCAGCTGCTGCCCCCGTGGGATATGAGCAACAACTGCACGTTTAGTAAAGCCAACACTAGTAAAGTCGACTCAGAATAGCAACAACATCAACAAGCACTGATCAGCATAAGTGGTTATGATGATGTGAACATAAAAATATTCACGGATGGTTCTGCGAAGGACAGTGTTCGAGATGGTGGCGCCGGTATAGTAGCTATAGTGAAAGACGAAGTAGTCCATAAATGGCACAAAGCAGCAGGCAGCATCTGCAGCTCCTACTCAGCCGAAGCAGAAGCAATGGTGGAAGCCCTTAGCTGGCTACTACAGTTAACTGACAATAACTGGCAAACTGCTGCGATTTTCACTGACAGTTTATCTCTAGTCCAGGCACTAGAATCAGGATACTACAAGGGAAGGACGGCCAACATTGCTAGGTTACTACATCGACTCACGACAGCGGCAAAAGTATCCACATTGGCTGGATTCCAGGCCACTGCAACATTAGCGGCAACGAAATGGCCGACAGTGAAGCGAATCTAGCAGCAATCTTCCACACATGACGTCCCAATCGACACGAAAACGCGTCGAACATACATCAGTCGCTCCCTCACCAACAAAACAATCGAACATCAATACACGCAAAGCGTCTACGGGGGAAGACGAATCAACGAAACCGAAGAGCATAAACTGACGAAGAAACAATTGACCGATCTAATAAGATTTCGCTCGGGACATCACCCACGACTTAGGAAATGGATGGCGATGACTGGCCAATCCGACATCGATATCTGCCGGTTATGTGGAGAAGACGTGGAGTCATCAGAGCACCTCTGGTGCTCCTGTCCGGCTCTCACGCGACTACGTCAAAGAAACAACATCACAGGATACCTTGAAGAACTTGTATTTGCCCCAGCCCGTCAACAGCACGTAGATGCCATTCTACGGCTGCTAGCCTGATTCAACAACAACAACAACAACAACAACAAATTTCCGAATAACAACAACGGCAATAGTGGACCTCATATCGTTCCACCACTAATTGGTCCTAATTCTTCACCAGAGTTTTTAGGATATACAGCCTATTTCGGACCGCCGCAGATCACCGCTCACCTTCCGTTTACACCACGAGCATCTCCTGATATACCGTTTCCACCGCCAATTCGTCTACATTCTACACCATATCGCTTACCAAGCTGGGCCCCCCGCCCTCCAACTCCAGTTGGTCCAGGTTGGGGTACTGGTAACTTCACATTTCCGAGCTACTACGGATATCGTAACGACGGGTTTCTTTACTATCAGCGTAGACCACGTAACTATAAACCAAATAGCGGAAACAGCAACAACAAAAATAACGGCGCTAACAACGCCAATAACGGCAACGGCAGTAGCAACAACTACAATAACGATAATCGCAACAACAACTCCAACAAGAAATAAGTCACGCAGCACATTCTGCTTTCTTGCAGAAATCTCGGTGCCTATGGTCTCGGTTTTACTTGTATATGCCAGTATATCCTAGTTTTTTATGTTTTGTCATATAAATGTGCGATATATTTTTCTGCAACTTGTGGATGTTTAAACTTTGTCCATAACTTGCATCTGTTCTTCAAATTTATATCATTATCTTGTTTGTTTTTGTCACAGTTATTGAAAAATAGCTTGTCGAAACAATTCACTTCTCTCACCTATCAAATCTGACTTAGGCACTCGCACAACGCACTGTTCATATAACGATAACTTAGCTAGTATTCAACATCGCTTCCGCTCTAAATCTCTAGCCGCCAACTTAACAAGCTGTTTCAATAACTGTAACAACCATCTTGTTTTTGCATATAACCTTGTTTTTCTCTTGTAATTTTATTTTCGTGGTTGTCCCAACCTTCATATGCTAAAAGCAGACTATGCCGGTGGTAAAAGATAACACTGATAACCTTAATCCACTTCCAGGTGAAAAATCAGCCGAATTAGCCTTAAAAACAGTTGAAAGTCTAGTTAAAAAGTCTTTAATGATGGTATCTTCAACGGAATTCGTAGTAAATATGGCAAACAATACCTTAAAATGTTTAGGACCTGGCTTGGCTCTGCTAATAAACATATGAAAGCGGAAGAGGATGTAGTGTTTTTAAACACATGTATTGATTTGTCGGTTTCACCAAAATTCTTTAACTTACGAAACCCTACCATCCGTCGTAATGTAGGTAATTTTAAACACTTTAGACTCAAAATACTTAACGGCGAAATTCGTCATAAGCGCAGCAGAATTAAATATCTCTGAATGAAATGCTTAAATGCGAAAAATGGTTTGAGAACCGTTTAACCTATTTTGAAAAATTCGTTCTCGCAATCTATATCAAATGGTTTACCGAATTTAAGCGTAGTAAGGTTCGTATAACGCATGACAAGAAACTTCTCAGTTTGACAACGCTTGACAATAACAGGTACGTCAATTTAGATAAATCTGGCACGGTTTTAAATTTGTCTAATAAATGTATTAATAACGTGCAGTTAAAAGCATTATCATTAGGTCCAAAGTTTGTCATTTCTTGTAATAAATCATCGTTTGAAAAGATAGTCGTTCAATGTGAGCTATTTGCAAGTAACCTCCTAAAAGCTTGTAATATTTCAACTTTACCTTTCCAATTTTGTAGTAATTTTCGCAATAAAATAACCAGTACAATTGAACTAGCGAAAAGGTACAAAAATCAACCAAATATTCCGAAATCCTGGATTGAAAATGTGAAGGAATTGGCTCGCGACAAAACTTTGGTTATAACCAAGCCTGATAAAGGCAACGGTATCGTGATATTAAACCGTAAGGACTACGTGGAAAAAGTAATGTGTATTTTATCTGATTCCTCTGTGTTTAAAAAATTAGACGATAACTTGGATAATGTTTATTTGCACACAATTCATTTTGAGGACAAGATTCGTAGTATCGTTAACCAGCTTGCTAAATTGAAATTAATTAACCGATTTTCAGTTAAACAATTGAACCCTTCAGGCTCCCGCCTGCCACTGCTCTACGGCTTGCCAAAAACGCACAAGCCCGATATTCCAGTTAGGCCAATCATGTCGGCTGTAAATTCTGCTTGCCACCACTTGGCGAAATGGTTGGACGCACTTCTGAAACCCATCAGCCTCAATGATTTTACTACCAAATCGTCATTTGGGTTTGCGAGCGAACTCAAAAATTTGAACTTAAAAAATAAAATAATGGTGTCCTTTGATGTAAGTTCTTTGTTTACCAGTATACCTTTAGATGAAACTATCGGTGTCATATCCGACGCCTTAAAAGATGGTAAAATTGAAACATCTGTACCCCATGACCTGCTTATAAAAGCTATCAAAGCATGCACTACCAACCTTAAATTTGTTTTCGATGGTAAAGTTTTCATTCAAGTGGACGGAGTGGCTATGGGGTCACCCCTGGGCCCTGTCATGGCTAATATTTTTATGGTGTCCCTCGAGCAAAAAATTATGGAAACAACCCCAGCCGACCTCCAACCTGTTTTCTACAGGCGTTACGTTGATGACACATATGCCGTTTTCGAAAATTTTGAAAAAGCTAATTCCTTTCTCGAAATTCTTAACTCGTTCCATCCAAAAATTAATTTCACGGTTGAAAAAGAATCCAACAATAGTCTCGCTTTTTTGGACCTTAAAATCATTAAGGATCCCGTCTCCGGCTCAGTGCATACTGGAATTTATAGGAAACCCACCTATACTAATCAGATAATGAACTATAATACACACCTTCCAAAAAACTACAAAAATAACTTAATTGAATGTTTATTGTTTCGATGTTTTTCGCTAACAACGAATAATACCTTGCTAAAAGATGAATTAAAGTTCCTGGCTAATTTGCTTAAATCCAACGATTTTCCCTCAAAGTTTATTAACAATTCATTCATTCATTTTTTCAACAAGTGTTTTAATAGTGACTACGCACCACCTCAGTCCATTCACCATTTTATTGAACAACACTTCAATAATAATATTGATCACACCGCTATTAACCCCAATATTAATTTAGATCGTGTTTCACAACCTCAGTCTTTATCACATCAAAATACTGATATTTCCGACAATCCGCTTTCAACATCCAATAGCACTGACCATGCCACGACGGAAGGCGCAGTCCAAAGCCAAGACACATCAAGCACAACCGGAACCAACAACGTAAGTGAAGCACCCCCAAAATTTATTGTCTTAAAACTACCCTATTTCGGGTCCCATTCACATCGTCTAAAAACGGACCTAAACCACTTATTCAAAAAGTGTTTCGGAAACTATAACATTAAAATTAGAATTGTTTTTGAAACCCAAAAAAGAATTGGCCAATTTTTCAATTTCAAGGACCCAACCCCCACGCTTTTACGCTCTAACATTGTGTATCAATATACTTGTCCCGATTGTTTATCGGGCTACGTCGGTTCAACCAACCGACAACTTTACAGGCGTATTTGCGAACATAAACAGATCTCGGATCGTACTTCTCTACCTAATCCATCAACCTCTAAATTAGTCTCTGCAGTCTCTGACCACTACACTAAGTCAAATCACCATTGTTCCGTCGACGATTTTACAATTATTGACACATGGCCAAAAAATGATCTTCCCTCGTCAAATCTTGGTCTGCACATACTCGAATCCGCCATAATTCGTAAATTGCAACCTAAATTAAATATACAGTCAAATGTTTTTAGATTTAGAATTTTCACATGACTTTGCAACTCTAACAAAATATGTATATATCTATATATAATATATATATTTTACGCCGTTGAGGGTGTAGCCGGTTGTTCGATTTCGTTTTCAATAAAAATCGGTATCAGTTTCCGTTATAGAAATACCGGTGATTCTACTATTTTACGCTGAAAATCATGTGAAATTGTTCAAAATAAAATGAAAATTATGAAATTCATCCAAAATCTTAAAAATGTTTCTTGCATCCACCATTGTTTCTTCAAAATTTTAGAATGTTCGATGAATATTATTTGTACGTCTCAATTCAGTTGTGTTGGCAGAAAATAAAACATCTTTGAAACTTTATACATTTATGTGTGTTTTTCGGTTCTGTGATTTTGATCGATATATTGACTCAGATCCAGATTAAATTTAAACTACGGGAAGACCTTAAGCACATCTGTCGTATTTTATTGGTTGAAAATGTAGATAAAGCTCGATAATCGCATCGGCTAATGTTACTCTATAAAGGACGTCCCGTTTTCCCGCGAAAGAAATGTACCAGGAGTGCACACAACAAACTTGGGACAGTGTGGACAGTTGGGAGAGCGGGACAGTTGCAATTGTTGGAACATTCGAACAGCGGGACAGTTGGGACAGTTCAGACAGTGGGACAGTCGGAACAGTTCAAACAGCGGGACAGTTGGGACAGCAGGACTTTTGGAACAGTTGGGACAGTTGGACAGTTGGGAGACAGCGGGATAGTTGGGACAGTTTGGGGACAGCGGTATAGTTGGGGCAGTCGGAACAGTTGGAACATCAGGAGGCGGGTCACTTTTGACAGCGGGACAGTTCGACAGATGTGACAGCGGGCCAGGTAGGACATTTGGTATTAGTTGGACTGTTGGGACAGTGGGACAGTTGGGATAGTTTGAAGTGTTGGGACAGTAGGACATTATGGGACAGTTGGGAAAGTTGGGACCGTGGGGAGGGGACAGCTAGTACAACGTGACACTGGGCTCTGACAGAGGGACTGTTGGTTTGGTAGTACAAGACTGCAGGACAGGTGGATCAGCGGAACTGCTGGGTTCACACCAAGCAAAAACTCCTCCACATAGAAAAATTTACTAAATTCAGTGGCCCGTATTAAGTAGGTTGAGGGCTTTCGCCCTCCAAACACCCACACTAAATTCATTTTTAGAACGCTTATCCTGCTCAGTCGCAGCGTCGTCAGGTCGTGTTACACACTGTAAAACCATAGCTGATTATTAATTGCTAGTAAACATATACTTATTGGATTTGCCGCTTGCAGCCAACTGATACTGTATTTGCACATACAAAAATCTCTTGAAATTGCACGACTCTTTTCTTAAATTTTCAAGATTAAAATGTCTGTAAATTTTAAACATTAATAGTCTTAAGCTCAGAAATTCGTGTCTAAAATTCTCAAAACACAAATGTCTTGTGGTTGACAAATTACTATTGCCAATATACAACACAAAACTTCTTCCTTTCAAGAAATAATCTGATTTTAATCCGTGTGAACGTGTTGTTCCATTTTTTTACTTAAATGAGCATGTATTGAGCTATGCTCGACCAACTCTTAGTAATACGTTTTCGACGTATCTTAATATAGGTTGTTAAAGTTTCAAGAATTTTGTTGTGCCTCAGGGAAAATTAGAATGGGCTTGGGCAGAGGCCAATTTTCGGGCTCGACCCTTAAGCTCAGCCTCAGTCTTAAGCTTAGCCTATTCAAAAGTTTAGGTTAAGATTTAGTCTTACACTAGAGCGTAACTTTTAGGTTGCACTTTTTAGTTCCCATGCACCGGAGAAACTCCACCCGCATAGAAATATTTTCTTTCATAATATGCTGTCATAAAATTTTTTCATTGTGTTCTCAGTGCATTGTTACATAGTAGCAAAATTTCACGCACATTATAGAGAACGCAGCAAAATTTAGTTTTACAGTGTGGTTCCTATAAATATTTACTTAGCTAGTCCTCCTGGAGCAAATGAAAACGATAAAACTAGGTGTGTGACGTAAAATGAAAGTGTTCATAAAATAATGTTCCTGCTTTACCGTTATGATTACAAATTTCATTCTCATAAGGTTGAGGTACCGGCAATTCTTCATGGGTTGTGCACTTTTGTAAGTAGTGATGTGTTTGCTTTGCAATTACTGATTACATACAGCTATCAGGTAGTATCGTAGCTTATGAACCAAAATTTCTACCTGTATTTTGATATGAATAGTTCACGAAATAAATTTGACTCGGCTAATAAGTTACATTAAGCTGAGGCCCGCCCAACTCCTGCTGTTGATGAAAATGTTGCATTAACGTGTGACATGCGGATGCATGGAGGCAAATAACCTCATGCTGATGCTGTACATCGGTAAAAACACTGCTGCATATGTAGTGCCTTCATATGCAGCAGCAGTAAAAACATTGAAGAACCAAGATACATGTGTATAATGTTGAGGTTCTTATAAGGCATAAAAACAGAAAAACTCAGCAGTTGATTGTGAGGCGGCGTGGCTCAGTGGATAGCGCGCTGGACTGAAAAATCTGTCGACCGAGTTCGAAACCAATTGGGAGCGTCCCTCATTTTCAGCTGCTGAGAACTAAAAACTGAAAAAACTGTCGTACACTAGCCTACCCAACTTATCACATGGTGACCACGATGGGACCGCAATGGCAAACAGCCGCGGTATAACCCAAAATACATAAGTTGGCGGTCAAGGGACGACCTTGTAGAAAAACCGGGGGATGTGACATGCGGATGCATTGTGGCAAATAATAACCTCGTGCTGATGCTGTACATCAGTAAAAACACTGCTGCATATGTAGTGCCTTCATATGCAGCAGCAGTAAAAACATTGAAGAACCAAGATACATGTGTATAATGTTGAGGTTCTTATAAGGCATAAAACAGAAAAACTCAGCAGTTGATTGTGAGGCGGCGTGGCTCAGTGGATAGCGCGCTGGACTGAAAAATCTGTCGACTGAGTTCGAAACCAATTGGGAGCGTCCCTCATTTTCAGCTGCTCAGAACTAAAAACTGAAAAAACCGTCGTGCCCTAGCCTACCCAACTTATCACATAACGTAGTGGCCGAATCATTAGTGCTGTAGCTCGTACAGCCAAGAACAATTCGATGGAAGTCCCGCCTGTAACTGAACTGTAACTGAAGCACTGTGGCCGCGTGCAAGATCACATCTAGGTAGGGGGCGTAGGCCCGTCCTCGCAATTGAGCAATCGGGGTGCGTGAAAGTGGGGTCCCCCTATTCAAAGGCATAAAACGCAATTTTTGCGTTATTATACCTACTTTAAAATTAAAAATGTTAATTCTTCTTTTCCGCGCGGTTCGTATGTTACACTTTTATAAATATTAAAATTTTTTTCGACATTATCAACTAAGCGTTTCACTAATGAAAATTCGAAAAATGTAAAAAATTATTTTCCTCCGAATATGGTCAGTTAATTTACCTTTGTCAACGCTACCGAAGGAGCACCAAAACATTGACGCATTTGCAATCAGCTCGACATGTAGGTATTTCTAAAATATGTAATTTGACTATGATTACGTATCTTACGAAACATTTTCTCGATTTTTTAAAGAGTCCCAAAGCTGAAATGAACTAATTAGCCCAGTATCCAAAATGCTTAATCGGGTGGGGGGGCAAGGGAGCGTATTCTCAACAAAGTTGGATAATCAGGGTTTGTGGGCCGTTCTTCCCACAAAGTAAAATAAAGTAATGGTCACCCGGGAACTGAATTACCCATATTTAAAAAACATAAAAACCCTTTTGCTAAAATGATGTTTTCCAACAATAGCGCATTTAATGTCGGCCACACGTAGCATAATAATGCAAATATTAAATTATCACGTCAATTTTTAACATTTCCAAGAGAAAAGTTTTTTGATTTTTTTCACGCTAGGGTCCATTCTTACGAAAATGTAGTCTTAAATTTTAATCTGTCGTTATTCGTAATCAAGATTTCAAAATTGTATTATCCGCGCCTCGAAAATGAATTGCATAAATTGTCATCAATTGATCGAGTTAGACATATCAGTAATTGCAAAATATCCAGAGTGGCAGGTTTTGCGCAACGCCAAAAAACACACTGCGGTAAAAACTGAGGCATCCCGCTCCGCTGTTTCTGTTTCAAAAGCCCAAAATGTGAAGCACCATGGAGTCAAAGGGAAGAGTTTGCTTATTACCGGCGGTGGTTCTATGAGAACTGAAGATAAATCAAGGTAAATTTATTGGATTGTATACTTTGTAGGATTATGCAGTTTAGTTGACATGTTTATTGTAACATCACATGCTAGAGGGAAACTGGTTTTGTATCCTATAAGATTCTTGACGTTTAATAAAACAAAAGTTTGCGGTTTCAATAAAGAGTAATGAATAATGCACCATGAAGAAATGATTGATGAACTAAATAACTTGAAAGGGGTCGTGTGAATTGGAGAATAGGGCAAATGTTGATTGTCATGGAGATAATCTCAGTGTGCCTGAAACCCGCCATTGTTAACACTACATCCTCTACATGGCAGTATATATTTAAACCAATTCAAGATAAGCGGCTTGCGGCAGGCAGATTCTACAAGACGTCTGCAATTACAGCTAAAATGGTGTAAACAAACTTTTGTCGGGTGCTCTCGTTGGTTTTTGAGGAATTTGCCGTAGATGGTCGTGCAGTCGGAGGTTTCAAGCAACGCTTATGAAATAACGCTAAGGCTGGTTTCCGCGCAACCGGGATCTATGCAGTATCTGGCCAAAAAGATTAGCGAAATAGCAACCGTGAAGTCTACGACATGCGACATCGGTGATCAAGTGAGCCTTGCAGGACCAGGAATGAAGAAAAAAAGGTGCTCGCGCTACTTGAGATGGCAAACCTGTTGTTCTACTAACTAAATCAGGTGCGAAATCAACGCCAACTCCGATACTTCCGCAGTCAAAAATGGCGAGAAATTCAAGCTCTTAATTGCTCGCAGCTGAAGTCATCGAAATAGCTAGCAGTTACAGACGGTGGTGATCATATTGGGTCAGTTTTATAGCATGACAGTGGAGACGATCTCATTGACTTAAAGTAATTGAGAAACAGGAAAACTTCCGCTTGGAAGTTTGCGTTTTAAATGCCGCGACCGTCTCAGTGGTGCAAAATTGTTGCCAAACGCGATATAATCACTTAATTCCGAGAGTGCGCGATGAGTGAGTGGTCCTAAACGTTTCTCAAACTTAATTTGCAGACAATATTTAATCTCACAAGCCAGGGCTCAACAGAGTTTTAATGTGTTTTATCATGTAAATAGACACAAATGTGATCTCTGGCAGGTGAATCACAGGCAGCTGGTAATCTTAATTCTTACGCCGCGATGTGATCCTGGATCTGAAACTCTTGTTAACCAAGAACAAAGAGCGTTCGTACTACGATAAATACGTTAGGGCTGAAAAATCGCTAAAGTGGACGATCTTCGGCGGTTCAAGTGGCCCCGTATGACGAAGTTGACCGTCTCATCTCTGAAAGCTTTGCCGAAAATCAGTGACCTCAACCACGCAATCAATCTGTATATACGAGTCGCTTATAGGTTCTGTTGAAGGCAATATTTTCACCTTATTTTGCCAACGTCAGTATTTTGCCTTCAACACAACTTTTGCTTTTCGTTTCAACGTCGCTTCATTTTCGTGGTGCCTTGATCTCAATCATGTTCCTTATTTACTTGATGTTGACGTTCTGACAAGCTTTTTATTTCAACAATTTAGCACATTTTAATATGTTCAACAAAAGCCGCGTGGATGTGTTACGTTTAATGTCATGCGACCGATTTCTTTAGTGGATAATTTTGAAATCATTTCAAATTGCCCCACCTGACCTGACTATACCGTTCAAGACCGTAGTTTTGGTTGTTTCTTTTTTCAAATTTACATTCAAGAATGTACGTTTTCGTTTGCATTTGTCATTAATTTAAAATTTTGTGTCATTGTCATTTTAGAGATGTCGCAAGTATCGATAGCAGCGGATCGGATGGTTAGTTTTGTAAACGAATCGTATTTACGTTAGCAAATGAGCATTATTAATAGTTTCGGGTTCAATATCTTTGAATAATGACCAAATTTTACTTTGGTATTTTATATAACCGACGCAAAATATATTCCACGTTTTGACCTTCTTGGCAAACCTTCCGCATCTGCTGCGTATATAACCACAGTTCTGTTTTATATTGCAAGACTGATTCATTGTGTTTATTTCTGGTCTCACCTCTGAAAAAAACGCAAAATGAAAGCTGTTTTTTCAACAACATGCAGTATATAAAGCACTATTCTATTTTATATTGCAAGACTAATTCATTGTGGTTTATTTCTGGTCTCACTTTCACTTGCGAATTAAAACGCCAAAATAAAACTATTTTTTCAGCAACATGCATCATATTTCAGGAATTACTATCGATCGATGTGCTATACTATCGGACCCCGGTGTACAACCAAGCACATCAAACTTGGGCCAAGAAATTACAATGGCGGGAAATTTGTTTGATATAATACGCTCAGATGAAACTGCAATTGATCATCCGATGTGTCAAGTAAATTTAAAACAAAGTTCTTCAGTGTCACCGAACAAAGCATGTACACGAAATTTTGCCTTTCGGTTGCTTTAGAATGGCTTCGAAATCAGAAGTTCGGCTGAAATAAACGTTCAGTTAGGAAGAAATGCAGCAAAAATCAGTATTTAGCAGAAGTGAAACTTACATTATACGAATGTATTTCATGAAATATTGGCTCTACAGCGTTTGCGCTGATTGTATATACGACTAGGAAAAGTCCTATGATAAGAATATCGAATCGGCTAAAATTCGCTTATTTCTTATCGGACAGTAATTGCAGGATTTTAATTTTTGTAGATAAAACTATTTTTAGGAATGTACAAATAAACTACTGGATGCGATTGATGCTGACCTGACGCTTTTGGAGGAAGAGTGCACTGAATATTCAGCATTGTTAGGTACCGTAGCAGCTAAACTGCAGGGTTCAATCGGAATTCCTGTTCCGGCCGGAATTCATGCGAAAATACAATTCATGTTCTTTTTCAATTGTTTTTATCTACTGATTCAGCATATTTCAAAGTATTTGACGCATGTTTTGCAGGATTTGGAAAACTAGTGGTGAAAACACAACACAGTCGATGAGCAACGTATTTTATTTTGCACTATAGTCAGTTAGCAATAATTTGGGGCGCAATAGATTTGCGTTTCCGGTTCCTGTTCGTGTGAAAAAAAATTAATTCTTGTTTCTGCTCATGAAATACGATTATTCTGAGTAATATGACTTGAAAACTGAACGAATGCAATGTTCAAATTTTGTTTTTTGTTTCAGATACCTTGGGTAAATGCGAGGAAGAACTTGATATGAATTGTTTGAAATCCGAACTGGAAAAGTTGCAGAACGAAGAAGCGTCAATGAGGTATTAACAATCACAGCACTACTAATAGCTCGGCCTTAGCTGTTCATTCAGTATAACATAATAACTGGATATCAAAATCGTCGTTATTGTTCTTAAAGTCGTTTTATTGATGTAGGTATTGCGTTTCGTGACTGGTTTTTTGGTTAATGTATTTGCTATATTGTTTCAGGACAGAACTCGCACGATTAGAAGCTGAAGAAAACGGATTGGAAGAAAATTTGAGAAAGGAAGAAGCTAAGCTTGACGAAGCTGTGGAAAACGACGAAAAACTATGGAAAAGTTTCAGGTATATGTCATGTAAACTTTAAATATTGATGTTTTGTCATTTACTTTATGTAGATTGCTTGAAATATCCCATGTTCGTATGTTTTTGTCATTGTGAATACTTAATACGTATGTTACACTGTGTTTGGGTAGTCGTTATCGGATTGGATAAACAGTTGAGTATAAATACAACAGTGGCGCCGAATCCACAATCTGACCGAATTCGAATCCATTGCTAATTTTCCATATCCGAATCTTGCGTTTTGCAAATTTTCGTTATATCGATATTTGTCTTAGAATAGCAACGCAATGCCAGCAGTATAATATAACTTTTAAACATTGATATATTTCGTACCCAGCCTATTTCAATGCAACACAAATTTATTGGTTACAAAAACTAAATACTGTAAACGAATGTTTTTTAACTTCTGTTGAGTATTCTATTTACGACGAGTTGCTGTTATTCAAACAATCAGTCATGGCCAACATTTCGTCTTTGTGCTTAAGGAATGATTCTCGAAAGCTTATTGAACTTGAAACCGACAAGCAAGGCCTTGAAAATCAACTCGCATACGCTGAAGCTCAGCTTGATAAGCTGCAACGGACAAACGTTTTCAATTTATGTTTTCATATTTGGTACTCGGGTCAATTTGGAACGATCAATGGTAAATATCAAAGCTTGGCGTTTGGTTTAAGCATAGACGTTTGCAAACAATGTAATTTATAGCAACTTTTGATTTGAAGCTAGCTTCTTTGCTATTACTTTACTCACTGTTTTGTGTATGTTAGCGGTATGCCCGCGTGGTTAAGTTGTTTAATTAAAACAGAAGCTTTTTAGCATCTGGCGTCATTCTGCCGGCTAAAACCAACGCACGTTTTCTGCACAAGCGCCTTTTGGATCTCTGTTTATATATTTAAAGTATATTAATTCAAAAATATTCAGGCTTTCATGTAAAGCGGTTTGTAGAAAAATCATTTTCTGTTTTGTTTTAGAGCTGCGGCTTGGACGTCTGCCTAATGTAACAGTGGAATGGCCTGAGATAAACGCTGCATGGGGTCAGACTGTGTTGCTACTGGTTGCATTGGCAAGGAAAATGAATTTGAAAGTAAAATTATTTGGTATTGTAAGAAAAGTGGTTGTTTAGAGTTGAATATAATGCTTAGTATTGTTGATAAACTGAATTTAGGTTATGTGGGTCGCTGCTTCATGTGTGCTGATATAGTAAACGATCAAGTCCGCATCGCTTTATGAAAAGATTAACAAAAGCTATCACGGTTGCGTACCGCTATAGATACATTATACAATCGCGCCAACAATATCGCATATCGAGCTAGTATCATTTGTTTTTTACAAATTTTATAACATGTACTTCTTTCAGTTTAAAGATTATGAACTGGTCCCATATGGCAACAGATCCTACGTGAAGAGTCTTAGTGATGGTCGCGAGTTTCCGTTATACTGCACAGGTTAGCAACTGATGTATTTTTATTTTTTGTGTGAGATAGTTGTTTCTTTCTGATATTTTCGTTCCTTTTATTTTTAATAATATGTGGATGTTTGCAATGTTTAATGAGTTGTAATAATTTCTTGATTAGCTCTAATGGTCGTTTATTAATGTTTATTTTTTGCACCAAATACTGTATAGCTGGTTAAGAGATGTCCCGGGGCACTAAGAGGACCTCTGGGCCAGTCGCATGGAAAACAAGTATCACGCTCGGTTTTCATTTTAAAAATATAATAATTACAAGAAATAAGTGTGCACCGTATTTTTCATTTTCGCACGGTTTGCTTTACACACTAAACAATCGGGGCCTTAGACCCGGTCCCGGTAAAATACTTGCCCCGTGACAACTCTAGTCTAGATTCTTCTTTCTTTAGTAATATTCAAGATTCTGGTTTCTATAAAACTTGTCGAATTCTTATTTTTAAGCATTATTGTGTTGTGTTTGATTATCGGTAGACCGTCGCGAAAATTTCAAGGTTAATTTGCGGTATGTAACATCGTTTGACCGCATTTTTATTATTGGATAATAAATTTTTAGGTGGCTATAAATTTTTCTGGGATACGAAATTTGATACAGCAATGGTGGCCTTTGTCAACTGTCTGGAACAGTTAAAGTCGGCTATTGAAAAAGGCGATCACGAATTTTGTATGCCGTACAAAATGAATAAAGATAAAATTGTGGTTGAAGTTAGTTGCTATGACTTTGTTCCTCTGAATGATTATATGAGTTGTAAAAGCGATTGAATGCAAGCATATTAATGTCTAAACTGCTTGCATAAGTAAAAGGAGGTGCGAATTGCAAAACTTGACGTACAAATTTCGGTTTGGACCACATAATGTAATCATAAATTGTTGCTAATTTTTCAGGATGCAGCCCAATACAACGAATATTCTGTCAAAATTCAGTTTAACTCTGAAGAAAGATGGACGAAGGCAATGAAATGTTTGCTAACTAATTTGCGGTGGGCATTAGCCTGGGTTGAATCGTTACAATCATAAAACAATGGTGGCTTCTTGAGCAGAATCCTGGGACAATGAACATCGTTAAATTTTGACGTGATTATCGGCGTGTTTGCGGGATATTTTAACATCTCTGACTTAATTTTAATCGTTTTCCTTTTCATGTCTAAACAGACAATCATTTTGACTTAAAATTAAGCAAATTTTCCAACATTAGGTTTCAGCTGAATTACACTAACATCCAGTGTTAGTTTAAGGGTCCGTAACTGTGGATGAAAAATATTTGTAAGCCTAAACGTTGAAAAAAGTTTAAGCCTAAGCAAAAATATAGTTACAACATAACCTATTCTTGCAGTCCAATTAGCAAATGGAATGGTACTAAAAGTAACGGCCTCATTTTCCATATTCAGCTGGGGCCATGGTAGTTTTCGGCCCGTCAAGTTTTCTGGTGAGACTGCAAAAAAGTAAACATATGTTCTAGAGTTTTGTTTACATATTTTCAACGCTAGGCTTAGAAATATGCTTAACCTACATTGTATTGCCCTAATCACATTGGCTAGCAGTTGTATTATCACCTCTCTTGTATATCTTTGCAAATAAATTATGTTTTGTTATTAATATAAACGAAAGTCTGAAACACATTGAGCAGGTTTATGGCAATTTTATCACAATCGCGTTTTTACTGAAGTCAGGCTCACGTAGAATTTGCCGAAAGTTCGGCAAATGACATTTTTCTTAATATTTCGATAACCCTGCAGTTTTTTGGGTCATTATTATTGCCTAGTTTTAGTTTGCCTCTTGGGAAATTTGCCGAACTCTGGCTTAGGAACTTTGATCATTCCGTAATTTTTTCTATTCCAGGAATATTACGACTTCTCAAGAAATAAAAGGGTTGCGTCACAGATATAATTTTTTCGCACATTTGA
The DNA here is from genome assembly GCA_030248215.1 of Enoplolaimus lenunculus. NCBI lineage: Eukaryota > Metazoa > Nematoda > Enoplea > Enoplida > Thoracostomopsidae > Enoplolaimus > Enoplolaimus lenunculus. The sequence continues at coordinate 33,507 of JASANG010000819.1, forward strand.
ATCCACGGCAGTTCACACAATAAATTTAATTTAATACGAACAGAACTGGAAATTTTTACTTCAAGGGGCTTCCAGGTTTCTGGTGGGTCTATAAAAGAGTAGGTTCAGATTCCAGGTTACATTTTTGCATAGGTTTAGGAACATATTTTTAAAAATTGGTAAATTTGGTTTCAATGTATAAATATGTGTGAGCTTGTAATTAGGAATACGCTTAATCTACTGTTACGCCCTTAAATAACGTTGGCCGTTGTCATTGTGCTACTTAACTGCCTCCGCGTAAGAAATGTATATACCAAAACATTTCAAACGCGAAAGATATCCTTAGACGCTGAAGCAGAGTAATCTGTTGTCCGGAATCGGCGTTACTGTGCGCCCATGCCCGTTTCGCTTATCATTCCTTTCTTATTTTCGACTGGTGTATACACGGTGAGTTTTGCCACCGCCAAGTCAACCATTTCGTACGCTTCCAGTGTTCCCTAGTTTATTTGTTTCCGCATTCAATTAAAGATACTTATTTCAATCATTTAAACCAGTTATGTTTCGCTAAACAAGATCAGTTTGTTATTATGAGCGATCCAACTGAATCCAAAGATAACAGTGATGTGTTGCGTTTCGCTGCGTTCAGCTCGTTTGTTGATTCTGCGTTTTGGTCTAAATTAACTGAACAAAAATTACACGAGTACCAGTTAGATGACAGTCCGCGTGGAATTTGGGGATTTTATACCAATAGTAAGTTCGATAAGTTGTTTTCATGTCACTTGAAGCTGAACACTTTTTAAAAAATATTTTCAGAAGTTAGTTGTCACTTTATAGATTTAATCGGAATTGCAAGGACAATGGTTAAAATCATTGTTGCGTCAAGAAATGAAAAAGTGATTTTGATGAATATGAAACGACATTTGCTTTATTATATTATTAAGCTCTTCAATTGGAACAATTTCTGTTATCCTAAGCTTAAATTAAGGTTACGCCTAGCTTTGTTTCAGATTGTAAAATATAGATTTTAAATGAAATTGCATAAATTGTTCCGGCAAAGGGTTAATATTTTTGTTTGGCCAGTAGCCGGGGCATTTGCTAAAATTTTAACGCACTCGTTAATTTAATTTTATGCATTATTTACAGGCGATGCACCCGGATTACCGTGCAGACTTAGTATTGATTATTATAGCATCACAGAGTAAGATTATTTTGATGATTTATATAACTTTGCGTTTGGTTTCGTTCTGAATCCTTTTATGGTTAAATTTATTTCCTGACTTTAGTAACACAGACACTTTGCTTTATTTGTAAAATTTTTTCATTCAACATAGACGGACCAATAAAATACAACAGCTCTTTTTAACGAAGTATCTGGCTTTGTGGCAATATTATAATCTTGCCACGCTAATCCAAACGAAACTGATTGTCTAGCTTTATTCTAATTGTTAGAAACTGTAGCGTTTAAATTTTGCAGACCGGAGCCATGCCCTCCAGCAAATTCGTTCAGCTGCAGTGGAACGTTGCGTTTGACAAACACACTGGAAGCGTTCAAACAGATGGACAAGAGCGCTGTGATGCATCAAGAAGGTCGCAAGGTAAGCAATTAATGTTTGTGTTTTTAAAAAAATTCAGTGCGTCAAATCGGCCTAAGACACAGTAGCGGGATTGCAGAAATATGGCTTAAGTTATCCGTCGACTTAAGCCGATTTTGGACCTTAGTTGAAAATCAGACTTCAAGTTACAGGTTAAAAGATATTCTTATTATACATAGATGTGCAGTTCCCGTTCAAGTTTTTATCTCATGTGAAAAGCTGGACTACATGCTGAATATTAGATCAGATTACCGGCATGATCCATTAATTTGGCAAGTAAAAATCGACATTGAAACCTTAGGCTTAAATCAAAACTTTGAAATTTAAATGAAATCTCGACTAAGCCGAAATTGATTTTAAGAATGGGCTTTTAATAATTTTGGGAATATGTAAATTTCTCGGGATTAGTTCGGAAATGTGAGATACGCTGTCCAGTTTATTTGGTTTCGCTGCTTTTCATATACGCATCTTGTAGTACCAAGCTTACAGTATATAGAGTCATTGTAGCGAAAAGTTTGCATGGCTATGTAAGACAGTGGTTAGAGCAGCGAAGCTGTAATCCGTACGTTGTCGGTTCGAGCCCCACCGCATCCGCATCAAAAATTTTGGGAATGGCTGTATATGACACTGCTTAACTTAGAATTATTATCGAGATTGGTTTCCGTACGTCGTGGACTCCAGTCCCACCGCATCCGCTTTCTGTATTGTCCTCGTTCAGCTTCAATACTGCCAGCCTCTTGTTTGTATGTGAACATCATTTATTTTAATGTTTCAGATTTGGGGAGCTATAATGGATGGCTCAGCAATTGAGGATCCGCAACTTTTGTCCCGGTTTATATTGCTTGCCTTCATTGTAAGTTAGTATGTAACGTTTTGAAACAAACGTTTATTGCAGTTCACATCAGCTCATAACTATTGTTTTAACTTCCAAATTATATTCGTATTATAATACTACCAATATTAGCGACCTTAGGTGGTTTTAATGATGCTAAATATTATTTACAACGCATTTTAAACGAAACTTTTTTAAGCATAACTTGTAACTAAATAGGATCATGAGAACAGCTTGTTAAATAACCACTATTTTGCGTAGAGACTCGCTCAGAGCGAAGGCTGTGGCTAACTTTGCATTTGTTGTATGGAGTGGTTTTTGTTTTAGGACGCTAAACGGTTTCATTATCATTACTGGTTTGGGTTTCCGGCACTGTGTTTTCCTGAGAACATTTCGCTACGATGTGCATCGAAGGAACTAACTGAAGCATATAATGCTAATCAGGTTCGTTCAGCCATTAAATTTGCATTAATGTGAACCCGTTTTTTTATTTTTCCTGTTAATATATGAAATTGTACTTGCAAAGAGCGTATTTTGAACTACTTACGTAAGTTGCACAAGACTCTGCTAGCGTTATTTTGAATTGACAATGAGAATTCTTGAGGGCGGATTTTAGATTTTTTGACGCCAAAAGAGAAATGACCTATTACTGACAAGCGAGGTTCGCTACATATTTGAGAACATTTGCATTGGTTTTAAGCTTAAAGTTTGTATACAAATAGGTATATATGTGGTCTTGCGCGGTAACGTGTACTTTGCAGCGCGGTACCACAGCGTACTGGATGGCATTAAATTCGTGAATAGACATAGATCCGCCTATACTCACGCGGTAACTGACGGCGCCGGACGGTCACCGCACTTACAATATAGTGCCCACCCTTACACTTTCTGTTTTAGATTGAGTCACTCCAATCAGTATGTACAGAGTATATTCGAACGAACAAAGCAAACTATTTCATGTTGTATGAATCTCATAGTGACAATCAAACTATGTTTCGTATTGTGTCACTGACCGATGCGTTCAATAATAGATCCAAATCATGCGAAAATGTAAGTTTTAAGCTGCTGCAAAGTGTATTATGGTACATGGATATGTACACTTATCAAAATGTAGTAAAGCGCTTTTTGCAAACAATATTGTTTTCAAAAATATAGGTGCGGAATGCTTATGAATGTTAGTTAAGTTAAACAAGTGCCTAACGCGCATGGAATATGTTTTTGGCAAACTTATACGTCATTAATAAGTGTATGTGCATCTTGACATCCTTGCTCTGCATTCAGCAAATTGCTGAAAGGTGTTTCTATGAATTTTAGTAATTATTCGTTTGCTATTATGGAATCAATATTAGATGCTTTTATATTTGAGTGAATAATTGGGTTTTTTATATCTTAGGAAATACTTGGATTCTGTGATCCTTCAACATTCACTGGACGTAACCCTGGATGGCCTTTGCGTAATCTGTTGTCGCTTTATGCATTCCAAAAGTAATACTGGGTTGGCATTTGTACAAATTTTTCAATACATAACGTAAAGGTTTTGGCATAGGCAAGGGCTTAGTGAAGCCATTTCCCAAGCCTAATCCTAAGCATGAGGCCATGCCTTAGCGTAATGTGGAGAAAGTGTACAAGAGCCGCTCGTTTGGCAATATTATTGTGGTTGCGGTTTGTGAAGCAGCTGAACTGTGGAATTTGTCACTAGTTTTTTCACAAATAATTTTTCCCGCAATTTTAATTTTGAGAACACCACTCCTTACTGCAGCTGACGTTTTTTATTTCTGGCACATGTTGGTACTTTGTTTACTAGAGTTACTCCACTGCAGTTATTTTTGGTGTGGCCGGAGCCAAGACCTTGACCGTAGGGCTGCGGCCAGTACCAACCGGGGCCAATAAACGAAAATGTATTTTGTCTTGTCAGAATAGCCGTTTATTGCAAGACAAACATGTTTTGGCTTTAAAATAAAACGTAAAGTCGAACTAAAGCTTGTTGCAGTCTTCTCTCCCGAAACATCTCTAGTGTTTACACGTTCGATATTCTTAATTTTTAGCAGTGATAAATCAATTGGACAAGTACGTGTTTTGTGTTGGCGAAGCGGTTATTTCAAAGGCAATTTTCAGTGCGGTCACAGTCTTATTCTGGATGTGTGCTACACTCTACCGGAAGTGGTGAATGCAGGTTCGAAATTTCTCGTCCATAAAAAGTCGTTTAGAATATTGTACATTGTCAAATGACGATAGCTTATAAGTCCGAAAAATAATGTATATGCATCTTGAAATAAGTGTATACTGCAAAGTATATTCTGATGCGCTGTTGTGAGATGTGGGTAGAAAACAAAGTTTTCTTAAATACCAAACTGTTCAGTTAAACTAAAACAGCTGTTACAAAATTAAGAAATACTGACAGTTTATGTTGTTACAGATTACATGCCAAATACAATTGGCTGGGAATTGAATTCAAAGAACGTCAAAGCACCTCGTTTTGTTGATCTATCGGGAAGTATGGATCCGAAAAAGTGGGTGAAACCAAAATAATATTCTTCTTTTTATATATTTATTTAATTATGATAAATGTATTTTTCATAGGTGTCGTAATCGATAACACTAGCCAAAACTGGTCAATGTAAAGAACAGGAGCGGAACAGTTGCAGTCTCACAGAAAAACGTTCCGCCCGTGATCTTTGCATGGGCCCAGAAGTTAACCAGGCACCTAGTGATCAACGAAGGAATGGTCTTTGTCTAGGGAAGTGTGATAATAACAGCTTATTAATATTATGCAGTTATAATTTGTGTAACCACTAACCAGGTATTAATATTTCGCAGTATTGTAATGCATAACCAGGCCTCTTTTTAGTCAGTGCATTTTGCATTATTCATCGTTGAGCATGGGTGGCTGCAGTGTTATGGAAGCACGTTAGGTAATACTAACGAGCGCTGATAGTAAACTCACTCAAGCCACTGTTTACAGTTTAGTGTTTTGTTGATTTTAGGCTCGCCGAAAACGCAGTCAATCTAAACTTACAATTGATGCGGTGGCGACTTGTTCCGGAGTTAAATCTGTCGTGTTTACGTGACCTCAAAGTTGTCATATTGGGCGCAGGAACTCTTGGCTCAAATATTGCTCGAAATTTATTGGTAAAAAATATTCTGTCATAATACTGTCTGTCTCGAGCACACTATGTGCAATTAAGAACTGGCTGTACTAGTAAAACATGTTATTGGCTGTTTGCGTTTGATATCTAATTTATTATTAGTGAAAGCAGTTGTGTTTTAGGACACCTTCTGCCCGCGCTAGTACATGAAACTAAACTGAAAAGTTGGAACTTTGTTGTTATCCCCATGATACTGTTGTTTGTTGTAAACATTAGCAGTTCCTTGTGAAAAGTCAATAGAAAATTTAGCATTGCTTATACGTCGTAGCCCCAAGCACTAATCAAGACTTGCAAGTTTTGAATATTTAAAGGTTTTATTCGAATATTTTTCGCTATATTGTAATTATTATAATGCTGACGGCTTATAGGGTTGGGGTGTTCATCGCATTACGTTTGTTGACAACGGCCGGGTTTCTTACAGCAATCCTGTTCGCCAATCATTACTACAGTTTGATGATTGTTTGGCCGGTGGCAAATGGAAGGCTGAAGCGGCTGCCGATGCTGTACGGAAAATATATCCTCTTGCCGTAAGTTAATTTTTGTGTTAGTATACTCGTAGACTGAAACTTTTAAATGGTTATGGGTTTGCAATTTTACGAACGCAGTAAGTTGCGGTTTGCAATGAGTTAGCCGTATAGTTTTAGCTGTTAATATTTGTCTCATTTTGTGTTTGTAAACAATACTAAGCCCGTCGTCACTGTGTCTTCTGCACTTTAAACTTTATTGTTCAGCTGCTAGATGTTTTTGTTTCTGAAAATTGTCTTGTTTTAGGAAACATCTGGTATCGTGCTATCGATTCCTATGCCTGGTCACATTGTAAGCGACAAAGGTTCGCTTAAGCATTTTAACGTGTAATGAGAGCACTGCAAACTAGATCAACTGTAAAACACTCGTTACTGGTTTGTCATTTTAAGCAAATTTCATAATGCGCTCTAATTGCAAGCAATTTTTAATAATTGGTCAACATAGACTTAAACAGTGATTATTTCTTAGTGAACATTGCTGTTATAGAACAAGATTCATTGCGATCGGTTCTGGAATCGTTTGAAGCGTTGATTTTGGCATGTGATGTTGTGTTCTTGGCAACTGATACTCGAGAAAGCCGCTGGTTACCGACGTTATTATCAACTATTCACCGCAAGGTATAAACTTCTCTATTGGTCTGAAATTTCACGGCAAATAAGGAATTGCACGAGAATTTTCTTGTGTCCGTATCGGGATGTTTGAGTAGAATTGTTTGTAATTAATTTTTATTTTTTGTATTCTTTTGCAGGTTGCATTCAGTGTAGCGCTGGGTTTTGATTCCTACGTTATTGTACGGCATGGATATGGACCGGAATGGGCTTCTGAATCGCAACCGACTACCTCAGGCTTGAAATTAGACAGCGAAAGTTCAGTTGCGGCAAGGCCTAAGCTAGTTGAGCTGCCTGGAAGCATGCTTTCGTGTTACTTTTGTTCTGATGTAGTTGCACCAGGCGATGTAAGTTCAGGTGTTTTTTGATTGGTTTAAAGGGAAGACCGAATAACTATGCTGTGCAGTGTGCAGGTTTTGTCACGCTATAAAAATATTGTATCTTTAACATGGGGCATTTTTCATGGTGGCCACGAAGTGTGTTATATTTCTTTTGAAATTAGGTCTGTTTTTTTGACTTTGACAGAGATATTTCACTTATTGATGGATATTTGAATGGACTAGTTTTTGCGCTTCTGCTTTAAATTGAAATACAATAATTATTGTTGCTGATCGTAGTTACAGTCGAACTCATAATTTTTGTTTCGTGTAGGTTTTAATGAGCCAAATAAGATTAGTTAAAATAACTGTTAAATATTTTTAGTCAAAATCTGGCTATCTGTACACTTGATCAACAGTGTACCGTTACTCGACTAGGAGTTTCAGCCATTGCTGCAGCAATTGTGGTTGAAATATTGGTAACATTGATGCAACATCCACTTGGGTAAAGTACTTAGTTTGGGCACCTTATATTCATATTCATCAAAATGGACTATAATCATAGTTGACGTGTTTTGCAAGGGATGATTGTAAATCTAGTAGAAGAAGGAAAACTCAACAGTGGGGAATAGGGCATTTTGAAAAGCGGGTTGTATTATTGTAAACTGATAGTAATTTTAGAGGTTATACGAAGATAGAGCTTAAGGGCGTGATCCGGCCTTCATTGTGTTTTATTTTCTAGACTCAATTGAATTGTCAATATATATTATATTTGTTTCTTGTTTTAGAAATACTGAATACAATTTTTGATTAGCAAAACTACTAAAAATGTTTGTTATTGGTTTTCTTTAAAAAATTTTTGATTGATGTGTAAGGGAAGGGTTTCAAGGTTTTACTTTGGAACTATTTTTATACGAAATACGGTACGCTTTTTTTTAGGGCACTAGTGCCCGCTGAATCAAACACAGAATGCTCCAATCCTGCAAGTTGCCTTAGTATTGTTCCTCATCAGGTAAAATTATTATTATTGCGGATTTCGAAACGTAGTCTATAACAAATACTAATAATGATGGAACTGTATTTTAATTTTTCATCTTTCTTTATTAAATCTATCACTGGGTGCAAGACAGGTGCAAGTTTTAAAGTTCTTGAAACTTAGTCAGTTTTGATATTAACATAGTTTTGCAGCGTTTGGTGTTTAATTAAGGGCATTAGGTTTAGTTCCGGCTTTGGACAGAGTTTATGGAGCTTGCAGAACTGAAGTCTTAGTACATACATTGGTGTAAATGTTGTATAATGCTGTAAGAGAATTACGTAGAGTGTTTATTGCCTGGTACAAGTTCCAAATACGCGGCTTTATTTCCCGTTTTGATCGAATAATGCCAGCAGTTCAGCGGTTTTCATCGTGTAATGGGTGCAGTACTTGGGTGAGTATTTTTCAACGTTTGAACTCGAACCATAATTTGCAGCAGCGTCCACTTTATGTGTTTAAATGCCTAAGAAAATATGAAAATGAACATCAAATCATTACATTCTGTCGATATAAGCACATATGTTTCTGGTAAGAAAGGGTAAATACTTGGGCGCAGTCACTGGCAATAAAATTAGCTTGTATATATTTTAGGTGATACTGATTGTTTTTAATTTTATCTGCGCATGGAAAAAATTAATAAGCAATAGTGTTATCCTGGTAGTACGTTTGCTTTGTTTCTGTGTTTCGAAAAGTGTTGAACCAAGAGTGGGAACGTAAATGACAACGAAAACTGTTCCCAACCCGGTCTACAAAATTTTTTCTTACACTGTGGTTAGAATATTAAATTAAGCGTTTCTTTTAGGGTTTGACTTAAGTTCGGCATAGGAGTTAGGCTAACTAAAGTGCTTGCGGCAGCTGCTGGTTTAGACTTATTGATGTATCTGTTAAGAAGTTCTAATGGGTTTGGAGAGATTTCTACATAGCCTAAATTTTATTACCAGGTAGTAAAAGAATATAAACAGAACGGCTTTGATTTTGTACTACGGGTGTGCAATGATCCAATGTATCTCGAAACCGTGACAGGGTTGGACGACTTGCAGAAGAATTGTGAAAATATTGAGGTACGTAATTGTGGTCCGGTGGAATAACCTCTTTCATTTAGTGCTTTAATTTGTCGTATAAAACCGTTAAGTTGAAGTTTGGCCTGGACATTTTCTGGGTCCCGACGGAGTTTGTTTTAATCTGGACCCCGGTTGGCAACGTTGGGAAATCTTGATGGGGGGTGATTTAAATTTTATCGACAAAATTACTATTTTTAAGGGAAAATCCCATTTAATCATACCTGATCGTTCGTATAAACGTGCAAAATACGCTTATTAATTACATTATAGCTGAAAAAATTGTTCAAAAAGTGCGTTTGGCATCCAGAAAAGTTAAATTTGAAGGCTAAAACATACTCAATTGATGGTGGCAAAATTTTCGAGTGAAGGAGTATTGAACAGGGGCAAATTAAGTTATGGGGTTGGCCGAGTACGTGCGTCCACGCCTCCAAGTATGGCGAACCTTAGTTAATCGTGCTATAATTTTAGTGGAATTGGTTTTGTAGAAAAAGTTACAAACCGAAATACCACCAGTAGGTCTACTTTATGTGAATACCTCGTGGTTTCAAACTTTAAACTGTATTTTATTGATTTTGTACTTAATAGCATTATATATTTTGTGTCATAGGTTCTCGAGCTCAGCGACTCCGAAAGTGTTATTAGTGGACTATAATATTCACTAATGAAAATACAAAGATTTTTTATTGTTTATATTTCGTTTATTTAAATGATAGATATTTTTAAACTTGGATGCTTATATAAGAATTGGTGGTTAGCTGTGAAATGTGCTTGAAACGTTATTTTATGAAAATAAGTTGGGATTTTGGCAGCACATTATATTTCTTATTCATTCTGATTTTGTGCGTTCAAATGCAAGACATTTGGGCATTGTTCTACTGTTGATCAAGGTATAGCCTGGTCTGCCTCCGGCTCCGGTAGAAAATCGGCCTCCGGCTGCTTTTCCGGTAGAATTTTTGCCAGAGGTTCCGGCAGTTTCACTAGTAAAATTTTACATAATTTTGCAAAATTTATCTGTCTATTGCGTTTTGTTTTACTTTTGCCACAATTTTCAAAAAAATTTCTGAAATTTCGCAGAAAATTAGCGTAAAACCGAACAACTTAGCAACATATTGCAGGTATTGGCTAAAATTAACTAGTTAACCATCAGTTTTACTACCTAATTTCGTATCACCTCCGGCTCCGGCAAGTTTCGTTTACCACCGCCTCAGCTCCGGTATCTTTCACCTCCGGTTGCACCCTGCTGTTGGTGTATGTTTAGGCATTTGGCTGAAGTTTGTGGAATCTGTAATAAAATTTCAAACAGTTGGATGTTTCAACTTTATCCCTTGTTATAGAGGTTTACAATAAACATCGTATTAATCATAATACGTTTTCATGGTGTTAACATTATTAGTTGATTATAACTGTTCGTTGTTGACGAATAATGAGCTGATTGATATTAGTTTTGTGAACCTCATTGGACGAGGTTTTTAAACACCAAGAAATATATTTAGCAAGGGATAGCCAGAAGTCAGGCTCCATCAAAATAAAATCGTCCTGCTCCGACAAAATAATCGGCCTCCGGCTCTGGTAGTATTTTTGCCAGGATTTTTGGCAAATAGCCTCATTTTATATGTACTGTTATAGAGCTCTTGATTGAGTTTCTTCTAACCATTTTTGAAAATTAAAATTGCCAAAATTTCATAAAATTAATCTTAAAACAATTTTTGACGGCACTTTGCAAAGTATCGGTAAAATTACAGGGGTGCACAGTTTTTCACGAGACGGCTACTGTATAAATATTTCCAGTTTTGCATCTTCTCCCGGCCGCGTCGAAAAATTGTCTACCTCTGGCTCCAGGTTTTTTTACCTCCGGTTCTACACCCTGTCATCTATCGCTTCTGTATTCCCCCCTGCTTCTCTACTTGATTGAAAAAACGGGAAATTATTCGGTGCCTTATATGTACAGTGTTTTCAAAATGTAATCGAAATATGGCTAGAAAGAATTCAAAAGGTGAGCCAGGCCTAGTGACTGTCTTGATGTGGGGCCTAGGTACCTTTGCGGACAAATTGTGTCTTGCGTTTAGTCAAAAACACCATACGGCTCACAGTTGAAATTTGATTTATTTACTAGTCGTTGATAGATGACATGCGGAAGCCTTCGATAGGTGTTGTATAGTTTTTCAGAAGTGGTATTTTCGTAAGGCTTCCACGTAGCATTATATAACCTCTCGGCCAAACACCCAAGTGTGCCTGGTTGAAATTCAATTGAAAAATTTGTGCGCCGTTAGCTCTAGTCGCCGTTTGAATGTTGCCAAGTCTCGAACGCCGTAAATACATGATCCTCGTGCCCAATGACTGCTACGGCACGGGCGTTTGGTGCCGCCAGGCCAACTTTGGAATCGAGAAAAATTTGGCTTTTCTGTTTTTGCGCCGCTGTAATACGCAAGGCATGCGCCTGTAAATACCTCACATATAGAAGTTAGCCAAAGCCACAAGTGATTGAACTATTTTACAAACTACAATTAATTGTTAGGTTT